>ML661888.1:6978422-7067244 GCA_007570785.1 Antilocapra americana | reverse complement strand
TGAGTGAGCGTAGTGAGTTTAGTGACTGTAGCGATGTGTGAGCATAGTGAGTACAGTGTGAGTGAGCGTAGTGAGTTTAGTGACTGTAGCGATGTGTGAGCATAGTGAGTACAGTGTGAGTGAGTGTAGTGAGTTTAGTGACTATAGCAGTGAGTGAGCATCGTGTTGCAGGACGGGGCAGGCTTCTCATTGTCACCAAGATAGTTTGGCTCTGGCACCACTGCTCCCTGGTTCAGCATGGTCACAGAGAAGTGTCCCAGAGTGGGTCTGGAGCGTGTACCTGTGTGTTATATGTGTGTTTTACTTTGGTGAAAAACTCTTCCTTGATGCTAGATTAGGGACAAGGATTTTTCTGATTTCTTCTTTTGGAAGAGTATAAATATGGACACATGGTTATGGGACTATGTATTTTCAGATTACTGCATTAATAACATGAAATCATGTTGCCTATATGCATTCTTTAACTTTCAGCATCATTAATAAAACTTAAATGTAAGTAAAGAACTTATAGAGGTATGCACGGAAATACAGATATCTCTCCTGATGAGATTAGATGGGGCCTTTCATCCTAGTTGAATGCCTTCTTTACATATTTCTGCAGAAAAGGAAACATGGGCATATGCAACAGGACATGAGTTGCTTCAGACGCAGTTGAACCTAGGGCCTCAAATAACGTCAGGTTCTTAGGTTGCTGACTCTCTGCCCTTGAGTTAGGCCCCCAAATGGCCACCAACATCCCATAGACTCATTTCCTATCTGCAAATCTTTCCAAATAGTTTTGATAAAACATCCTAGGAAGGTCTGATTAGTCCAGCTTGTGTCTGCTGTCAACTCAGAATCAGTTACTGGGACCAAGAATAAGAAATAATTTGATTGGTTAGAACTGGCTAAATGCAGATGCTATAGCTTGGTACAGGAGGCAGGGTGGACCCCAACTGAGCAGTATGGAATGAAATTTCTAAGGAAAGAGAAGGTCTGATCCCAGAAGTAGTGGGAGGTGTTTTGTGCATAGCAAAAACAACATATGCTCACTGTGTGCTGATTAATAAATGTGTGAGAGTATTCTTTGTCTATATAAAGTCTAGATGATACAAAGTTATTCTGAAAGATAAAATAATTTGCCGTATCTGTTACGTATTCAATTTATATTGTATTCTTGCAGTTGAAAGCCTTCTTATTGATAGAAATGTGCTTTATGAGATCAATGTTTCCTTTATGATGATAAAATCTTATCATTGGTCTGTAAGACATGCCATAATATTCACTAGGTCAGGGTGACAGGCGAGAAATACTGACTTTATCTCAAGTTTCCTCCCATGAAGATGCACATTTAATTATGAAAGATCTAAAGTATATCTTATGAATACCACTTGACATTATTGTGTGTTCCTTCAAAAGATCATCACTCTGAAACCAACATGATACTGTGGGCCAGCATAGTACTGTAAACCAACAACTATGCTTCAAAAACAAACTCATTAAAAAAAAGAGGTCAGATTTGCAGTTATCAGAGACAGGGGTAGGGGTGAGGGGGAACTGGATGAAGACAATTTAGAGGTACAAACGTCTAGTGACAAGATAAATAAGTACTGGGAACATAATACATAACATAATAAATATAATCAGTACTGCTGTATGTTCGGTATGAAGGTTGTTAAGAGGGTAAATCCTAATAGCTCTCACACAAGGAACTTTTTTTCTATTTCTTTAATTTTGTGTCTATATGAGATGATAAATGATCATTAAACTTACTGTGATAACCTATTCCCCAGTGGCTCACTAGTAAAGAATCTGCCTGCCATGTAGGAGCCGCAGAAGGCGTGAGGTTGATCCCTGGGTTAGGAAGATCCCCCCAGGAGAGGGCATGGAAACCCACTCCAGTGTTCTTTCCAGGAGAATCCCATGGACAGAGGAGCCTGGCAGGCTACAGTCCATGGGGTCGCAAAGAGTCAGACATGACTGAAGTGACTTAGCATGCATTCATGGGGTAAGTAAGTCAAATCATTATGCTCTACACCTTAAATATTTTTTTAAAAGACCATCATTCTAATTCTGGGTGTGTTATTAAAATACAGACTTTGCTAAAATAGTTTTTTTCAATTAGGAATTGTATTTCATGGCTAGGACCTAAAATAATTTTACCAAAATAGAGACTTGTTTCACAATATCCGCCATGGCAAAGCACAATTCTAGAATGGTCTTGGGGCTCCCCAAAGTCAGCATTATCTCAAGCTCCTTCTACCTTCTTCCCTTGATATGACACCTAATAAATGTCATAGTAAATCTTTGGTATCACCTAATAATTGCTGATTTCTCTGATTAGCTGAAAAAGTATTTTTATACCTTGTTAGTTATCAAGAACTAGGCAAGCTCTGTTAGGTCTGTCTTAACTCTTCTGAATTTCTTATTTAAGATTATTCTTGCTTTTTCTTCTCTTGTATTGATATGTAAAAAACCAAATCAGTTGTGGGGCAGAACATCCCACAAATTTGATTTGTTCCTTACAGTTCCTGTAAATGGGCTTCATTAAATTTTGGTTCATCAACATTGCAAAATTTTGATTTCTGATTCTATTATCCCTTTAATATTTACTGAGCTAGAATTCTTTCATAAAGAAAATGTTTCCCTTATCAAATCAGGGAAATTCTGTTATTTGAAAATATGATGCATGTAGATATGCCAGGATGAGTACTCAATATTTCTCCCTTTCTTGCCAATTTTTATTATGTGTTATTACTGCCTAGTGTTGGAGAAGGAAATGGAAACCCACTCCGGTATTCTTGACTGGAGAATCCCAGGGATGGAGGAGCCTGGCGGGCTGCAGCCCACGGGGTCCCACAGAGTCGGACACGACAGAGCGACTTGGCAGCAGCGGAGCAGCCGTGCCCAGTGTGATCCTCCTGAAAGACAACATGCACACACACATATGACCGTTAGCTGCATGTGTTATTTAGC
Source organism: Antilocapra americana (assembly GCA_007570785.1). Taxonomy (NCBI): domain Eukaryota; kingdom Metazoa; phylum Chordata; class Mammalia; order Artiodactyla; family Antilocapridae; genus Antilocapra; species Antilocapra americana. Next base: position 7,064,289 of record ML661888.1, on the reverse strand, counting down.
TGGGCCGTGGGCTGGCCAGACAACATTTAGTGGAATATTATTCTGGGCGTTTCTGGATGAGATTAGCATTCGAATGGGCAAACTGAGTAAATCAGATTGCTCTTCCTAATCAGATCGGCCCTCATCCAATCAGTTGAAGGCCCAAATAGCACCGGGATTTCTCCGTCAAGTAGGATGGACGTTGGCTTTTACCTGCTTTCTGACTTGATTTGAAAGCTCAGCTCTTCCTGGGTTTCAGTCTTGTTTGAACTGGCACCATGCCCTTAGCTCTCCAGGTTCTTCAACTTGCTGACTGCCGACCTTAGGATATGTCAGCTTCCATAATCATGTAAGCTAACTTTTTATAATAAATCTCTTTGGGACTTGCCTGGTGGTCCACTGGTCGAGAATCCGCCTGCCAACTGGGGGGACATGGGTTCAGTCCCTTTTCCAGGCAGATCCCACATGCCTTGGAGCAACTACACCTGAGGGTCACAACCACGGGGCCCGCGCACCACAGCTACTGAACCCAGAGGCTTGGAGCGTGTGCTTGGCGGCGTGCAAAGCCACCGCAGCGAGAAGCCGGCAGCACAGAGAGCGGCCCCCCGGCTACGACTAGACAAAGCCCGTGAGCTGCCATGAGAAAAAGCGCGAGTGCGGCAGTGAATAAACAAATAATAAATAATAAAAATAAACAGCTAAGGCTCTTTTTTATATTTCCTCTTAATACATAACACATTTCTTTATATATATATATATATATATATAATCTATGTGTGTGTGTATTTATGTAATGCTTGTGTCTTCCTTCTAAAATGCATATGTTGAAATCCCAGCTCTTAGTGTGATGATATTTAAAGACGGGACCTTTGGGAGGCAACTGGATCATGAGGGCTCCTATGGGTTTAGTACTCCTATAAAAGAGACCCCCAAGGAGATTCTTCATCCTTTCCACCGTCAGGGGACACAGCAGGAAGTTAGCCACCTATGAACTCAGGGCAGGTTCTCACTGGACCCTGAATCTACTAGCATCTTACTAACGAACTTCCTAGCCTCCAAAACCGTGAGTAATAAATTTCAGTTGTTTGTAAGGCATCCAACCTGTGTTATTCTATTATAGAAGTGCAAATAGACTAAGATATATATGCAACATCATTCTAAGAACAATGCTGCTAGTTTCTAAATGCCAAATTAGGGCATTGACATTATGATTTGGGGCACTCCTAGGTCTGAGAACCTTGGTTTATTTTAATGATAAAGAAAACAAACGTATTACCTGCCAAAGGAACTGGAAATTAATAGAAATCTATTCTTTGTTGTTAAGTCTATTTATCTTGGGATTCTGGGTCAGTCCTTGAAGATGTAAACAACTTGATTTTTGAGATGTTATCTGAATGAACAAATTAATGCAAAATTAATGCAAAATATTTAATAACAAATTTTATGTTAAATAAAAACGAGTTATATTGTCAAATTTGTTGTTTAAACGTTAGAAGCCTCTTGAGCTTCTACTATTTTTTAATTTATTTGTGTTTAATTGGAAGATAATTGCTTTACAGTATCGTGTTGGTTTCTGCCACACATCAACGTGAATCAGCCATGTATAATATGTGCCCTCTGTCTTGCAGCTCCCTCCTACCTCCCACCCCATCCCACCCCTCTAGGTTGCCACTGATTTGAGTCCCAGAGTCATACAGCACGTTCCCACTGGCTGTCTATTTTATATAAGGTAATGTGTGTGTTTTCAAGGTACTCTTCCAATTCATCCACTCTCTCCTTCCCCCACTGTTTCCACAAGTCTGTTTTCTATGCCTGCATCTCCACTGCTGCCATGCAAACAGGTTCATCAGTACCACCTTTCTAGATTCCATACACATGCACCAATATATGATATTTATATGTCTCCTTCTGAGTTTTATGGCTGAGTATTATTCCACTGTATATAGGTACCACAGCTTCTTTACCCATTCCTCTGTCGATGGACATCTAGGTTGCTTCATGTCCTAGCTATTGTAAATCGTGCAGAAATGAACATCGGGGTACATGTATATTCTTCAGTTATGGTTTTCTCGGGGTATATGCCCAGTAGTGGGGTTGTTGGGTCATATGGTAGTTTTATTTCTAGTTTTTTAAGGAATTTGAGCCCCTATTCCGCTCCTAGGTGAGTGATTTTTATTAAGGCCGTAAGTCTGGTTATCACTGATGGTAAAACAGAAAAGTCCTAAAATTGAGTTAATTGATTTATATGAATTAAAAATACATGCCACAAAGTACTTTGCCGAGGAAGGAAGTCAAATCATAATGCTACAGGCAAGATACAATCACACACTCTACAGAGTGCTTTGCTTCACGAGAGAGCAATATAGGTTATTGAAAACGGTTTAGTCTCAAAAGCAAGCAAGTAACAAGCAAGCCGAACCATAAGACCTTCACTGAAAGATCATCAGGATCACCTCGAACTCCACGCTTCCATTACAGCTCTCTAGTCCCTCCCCTTCAGGTACTCTGAAGAAAGAGATTAAAACTGGTAATTTTGGAGGTTTGTTTTGGTCCTAGCTTTTGCTAATTTTGTCTCTAGACCTGAAAAAAAACTAATCTAATCAACTTTCATTAATTAAATGAACACACAGGCTTAGATTTAGATTTTTAAAACTTCATATTTGAAAAATCTTAGTCTGCAAATCCCTGTGGTCTATTCCGTAAACTGGTTCATATTCCTGTCTGGGTCATTTCCTCAACTAATAGGGAAGAAAGAGGTAAAAAGGACACCATAGATTCTTTATTCTTCTGGGTGAAGAACTAAATAGAAATGAAATCAATAAAACTTAAAGATTAAATATATTGCTAAAAGAGAAACTGAGGTACAATAAATAACATTTTTAAGAATTTATTTGAGCAAAACTCAGTTTGAATTGGGCAGCACCCAACCTAGCAGATAGAAAAGAGCTGTGAGGACCTGTACAAGTCGACAGACCTGTAGAGGCAGAATGGACGGGAACAAGGGATTACAGTAGACAAAAAGAGCAGGTTGGTTATTCCAAGATTACTGCCCTTTGGGGGACGGTAGGGGTCTATCCGGCAGATTATGTAAGCAGTGCTGAATCAGGCAATTCCTAACTGGCTGGTTTAAAATTCCACTTCTGGTGGAGCCAAAACAATAATTAAGTCTCTTTGGTGCCATGGGACTTAGCATAAGCTACTCCATTTTGGCTGTTTTCTTGTTTTTAGCAATATCCCAGTTTGAAAATCCAAGAAACATAGTCAAATGAGGCTGACTATGTTTCACTTCTCAGTTTATTTTCCTCTTTAAATTGCAATTTTGATAAAATTTTGACCTAAGTAGTTGGGGCTTGGAGAGAAAAAAAGGGAGATTTTTATTTTAACCAGATATTGTGTCTGTTTAGGCTACAGATAAGATGAATCTCAGAGGGCAAGGGGCATGGAGAGAGAGCGGAAGATAACTCTAAAGGCAGTGAAAATTAACATTTTTTTTGTTTGTTTTCAGAATAAAAATAGTTTGGCAAGTCTATGTTTTAATAACAATAATTTGCTTCATTTCTCTTGTCATTAAACAGAATCAGTTAGTATTCTCTCTCACTCTGGAGCTTTTAGTTCCCTCTCTTGTTAACCCATCTGCACCAACCATTTACAATGTTGATCGTGGTACAAAATAGAGAGCAAAACTTGACCCTCATTTGAATGCACTTATATTCTATTCAGGTAGCAAAAACATTCTGCAGCCAAAAAGCTTTTCAGGAGCACTCAGGAAGTTACAGATCCTCTAATTCAAGTACTCAGAGAAAAATACCTTGCTGATGCATCCAATAAAGTTTTCTGAATCTTGTTAATGAGAACATTCATGTAGCTCCATAGACTTCAAGAGGATGAAAGGGATAAGTAAAAGCAGAATAAAAGGCACTTTGAAACACGCGGAGTAGGAAATTTACAGCATTTTCTCAAACAATAGGTCTTCCTGGGTAGCTCAAATGGTAAAGAATCTGCCTGCAAAGTAGGCGATTCAATCCTTGTGTTGGGAAGATCCCCTGGAGGAGGGCATGGTAACCCATTCCAGTATCCTTGCCTGGAGAATTCCATGGATAGAGGAGCCTGGTAGGCTGCAGTCCGTGAGGTCGCAAAGAGCTGGACACGACTGAGTGGCTGACACAGCCTGAAACAATGCTGTCCGGGAGAACCACAGGCTAAGATGCACACGAGAGACACACACAATTTTAAATTTTTTTAGGAACCACATTAAAAATGGAAAAAAGCAAACAAAATTAGTTTTAGCAGTATATTTTACTTAATCTTGGATGTCAAAATGCTATTTGAAATGCTTACATTGTCTTGGCTTCTTTCCTCATAGCCTGTGGAAGGATTTTTCCACAAAGGAAACATTCAATGAATTCTCATAGAACTGAATGGAATTTACAAATATCCTCTCAAAATGAGGCGAATAGTCGTGTCCAGGGTTGCATCCTCCCTTTTCTGTGTTATCTATATAGATATATATTTGTTTATTTTTTCAGATTCAAGGTACAATTTTAGGAGCAAAACGATACAAACCCCTTTCCTGTAGTAACCTAAAGCAAGTGCTTTAACAATTAGGAGTACCAAGTACTGCAGCATATTTAATAGAAGTGCTTATTTTAAATCCAGAAATAATTTCCTGCTTTTTGGATCTTAAAAGTTATTGATTATAATTATTTTTAGATTTTTCTACTAAAATACAAGGCAACAAATGCAGTACTTGACAATATAAAACATCTTTTGGGAAATATTAAATAAAAATAAACAACTTGTGCCTAAAATGTAGCAGTTTTCAAAGATGGTTTTATCATCCTGGCAAGTAAATTTTGCAGATGAGAGTCTTGGACATAAGACAGTACTATTCCTCAGCAGCTGAAATTCATTTGTATAATCAGTGACCAAATTAAAAATTACGTAATGAATTACTGATCAGGCATGAGGCCCAATGAATTTCTAATGATTTTATAGGAAAACCAAGTAGTACCAAAATGGTGTCATAATTCAGAATGCATTTAAATATAAAATGTGGGCTTAAGCCAAGTGGGTGAAATAAAAGTAAAGGAGAAAGAGCACATCAAAAGCAGTAGAGGAAATCACAGCTGTCCAAGACAATGACTTCAGTTCATTGTGGTTTGTCCCCACCAAACCTGAACTTGAACTTGAACTGTGAGCATGAGACTGAACTTAAGATAGATTCTCTTAAAAGAAACTAAGAAATAGAAACTAGTGAAGTAGGTCATGATAAAAATATCTACTGGGACAGATGATAGAAATGTAGAATTATTACCTGTGAAAATAATTATAGAAAGCTAAGCCTACCAAAAATGCATGTTCTTTCCTTCAGGAAAATAACAACAACAAGACCCATAATTAATCAATATCTTACTTTTGTAACCTGGGCTTCCTCAGTGGCTCAATGGTAAAGAGTCTGCCTGCAATATAATGCAATGCAGGAGACCTGGGTGGATCCCTGGGTCGGAAAGATCCCCCAAAGAAGGAAACGGCAACTCACTCCAGTATTCTTCCCTGGGAAATCCTATAAACAGAAGTAAAAACAAAATATTTCCAATATTTTGAATTAAACATGAGAAAATAAGGCCTTGCTTTAGAAGGCCAACCATAAAAATGTTAAGTTATTTTTGGAAGAATCAGTAATAAATTGGAGCAGGCAAGAATCAAGTCAGTGATAATACAAATTACATAAAAAGATTTGACTATAATAAGGATGAAAAGAGCAATCACATGAATTACAATTTTGCAGCATTTGACATTTTTGAAACATTTGCAATGGCTTAGAAGAAACGCATTACAAAACGCTTCTTTCAGCTAACAAGATTTCAAGTCTACCTAACCCAAAGTTAGGATTACAAATTATCTCTTCTGTTTAATATTAACCAAATTAAAGTTGTTAAAGGTTTTCCTGATTCATTAAGTGAATGATTAATTTATTCTTTTTTTTTTTTAGCTCATATCTTTATTAACCAATATACAATTACTTGTCTTCCGGTTTGTTCAAACAATAGGTCAGACAACATTTGCCACAATAATGTCTGTCGAAGTGACTGGCCATAAAAACTCCAGCACCGCACTCATCCGAGGGACACTCCCGGCGAAGGCGACTGATTTTGCCATTCTCATCCACCTTATAGTATTTCAGAATAGCCAGTTTAACCTTCTTTCTCTTATGCTTGTTCTTCTTGGGAGTGGTGTAAGGCTTCTTCTTCCTTTTCTTAGCACCACCACGAAGTCTCAACTTCGTGAAGAGTGGACTCCTTTTGACTGTTGTAGTCAAACAAAGTATATCCATCTTCCAGTTGCTTGCCAGCAAAGATCAGTCTTTGCTGGTCAGGAGGAATTCCTTCCTTATCCTGGATCTTGGCCTTTACATTTTCTATTGTATCTGAGGGCTCGACCTCGAGAGTGATGGTTTTTCCCGTCAGGGTCTTCACGAAAATCTGCATCTTGGCGGCGGTTCCACCACAGATGGCGGATCCGAAAAGCTAAGTGAATGATTAATTTATTCTTAAAAATTAGATCTTTATTCTTGTAAGAAAATAATTTTAGGGGTAATCTTTATTTGGGGATTACTTTCCTCATCTTTAAAAATGTTTACTGAATACCTAATTGAGACTTGTACATAGAGGCATTCCATAAATTTTGACAACCGAATGAATTGAACATCATTTGAAAATTCAAATCAGTTAGTAGAATAATAGCATACATGGAGAAAGATTAATATGTAGAAGTTGGGGCTCAAATTTATACATTCACAAAGAAAGAAAACGTTTTGTGAAAAATGCGAGCACAGTCTAAATGATCACTTATCAAAGGCAGTCCCTGACCTTCAGCGGGGCTTCCCTAGTGGCTCAGTGGTAAAGAATCTGCCTGCCAATGCAGGAGACCTGGTTTGATCCCTGAATCTGGAAGGTTCCCTGAAAAAGGAAATGTCAATCCACTCCAATATTCTTGCCTGGGAAATCCGATGGACAGAGAGCCGGTGGGCTACAGTCTGTGGGGGTCACAAAAGAGTTGGACTCAACTTAGCAACTAAACAACAACACTTCAGATATTATGTAGTCCTATAATTCTGAAAATAGAATATGAGAGTTTTGAAATGTTATACATAAGAATAACCACAGTTGTTGGGTTACACTGTGTTTTTATTTCCAGTAGGTCAACTCAGGCAAAGCAACCACATCCCATTTGGTCCCAGCAGCTTCTGACAATTGAAAGTATGAAACTAAAAGTAAAGGGAGACATATGTGTTCTTTTTTTGCATACATTTTGCCCATATATTGCCTTCATTAAAAATTGTTTGGTCAAAAGCCGCAAGCTCTCTTTATAAATTCTATACCCTAGGTATGTTCATTGTTGTTGTTGCTGTTGTTTAGTTGTGTCCGACTCTTTGTGACCCCGTGGACTGTAGCCCATCAGGCCCCTCTGTGAGATTTTCCAGGCAAGAATACTGGAGTGGGTAGACATTCCCTTCTCTAGGAGATCTTCTCAACCCAGGAGTCAAACTTGGGTGACCTGTATTGCAGGCAGATTCTTTACCATCTGAGCCAGCAGGGAAGCCCATGTATATCTGAATACCATATCATATTCCCATATATTCATATATCAATTTCTTAAACTCAATGTGATTATGCAAGCACCTAATTAGAAATCAAATGCATTAAATTTTTGGTTAATTACAAGGACAAAAAAAATTGATGTTTTGAATAAACACTGTGGATTCTCTTATACATATATTAGCTTTCATTTCTAATTCTAATGGTCTACTGCTGATGGCCCCTTAAATTCAGGTTCTGGATATACATAGTGAGCCAAGAACTTGACAATATACTGTATAGTCTGGGTCTATAATATAACTTGAATCACAACTGAAATGTCTCTCCCTAGGTTATCATGTCGGAAATGCACCCATGAAAAGATGACAAAGAGTAGGTCAAATACAGATCCAAGCCCTAAATGGTCAGAGTCCCAGAAAAGTCCAACGTCTTCCCTAAGAAGGCATCCTGCAATTGATTTCCTAAAATACTTCTCTCACTTCTCTTGGGTTGTTTTGTTTGTTTCAATTTCCATGTTTCTTAAGTTGGGATTTGGTTCAAACTCCTTCTAATTTATACTTTAGTTGTGAGGATTTAGTGGGATAAAATCTACATAATCCACTCCATTTTGGAAAAGTGGTGTGTATTTAAAAGATGCCATTGTTTTCTAGGTAGAGAGTGGTAATTATGCTACTATTTTTGCTTGGCCATTAAAAACTTGCCCAGAAAAAGGTAAGGCACACTTCCAAACAAAGACACAGAGGACCCGACGCAAAAGTGCCTTATCAACCCAGACAAGGCTGCGAAAAGATTTTCAGGCTAAATATTACATTGATACTTTATTACATCTTAAAAAATCATTTAGGTTTGTCTTAACTATAGTTGGGTATTTTATGAAGGAAATGAGAAACATTATCTTTCTAAAAACTACAGATCTTCCTACAAATGTGGCAGCATGATTGAAGAAGAGGAAATGTTGGATTACATAATTTGTGGAGACACAATTAACTGATTTGTCATCTTTGCACTATGCATAGCACTGTCTGAAACAGTCTTACCACATAGAATTCTAGGTATAATCAATCTCTTGAATCATTTATGTGTGTGTTCTGTGTACAGGTGTCCGTGAATATGGAAATTAATGCTGAAATTTTTAAAGGCTTTAATTTAAATTCAGATTTTCCAGACCGAACTAGATGGTGGTAATGAGATCGCATGCTAGGTATGTTAGGAATCCACCATTCCCATTTTGCAGATTCTGTTGGGAGCTCCAATAACTGTAGGAGTTTCCTCTCCCTACTTTTACTCAACAATTACAAAAGTGAACCAAGCTGTAGATAAAGTGAGAGAACAAGCATTATTAATTTAATGAATGACTGTGTGGATAAAGCAATATTTTAATATTACTACGAATAACTGTTGTTGTTCAGTTGCTCTGTCATGTCCAGCTCTTTGTGACCCCGTGGACTGCAGCACACCAGGCTTCTCTGTGCATCATCAACTCCCGGAGCTTGCTCAAACTCATGTCCATCGAGTCAGTGAGGCCGTCCAACCATCTCATCCTCTGTCATCCCCTTCTCCTCCTGCCTTCAAGTTTTCCCAGCATCAGGGTCTTTTCCAGTGAGTTGGCTCTTCACATCAGGTGGCAAAGTACTGGAGTTTCGGCCTCAGCATCAGTCCTTCTAATGAATATCCAGAGTTGATTTCTTTTAGGATTGACTGGTTTGATCTCTTTGCAGTCCAAGGGAATCTCAAGAGTCTTCTCCAGCATCACAGTTTGAAGGCATCAGTTCTTTGGTGCTCAGCCTTTTTTGTTGTCTGGGTCTCACATCCATACATGACTACTGGAAAAACCATAGCTTTGACTAGACGGACCTTTGTTGGCAAAGTGATGTCTCTGCTTTTTAATATGCTGTCTGGGTCAGTCATAGCTTTTCTTCCAAGGAGCAAGCCTCTTTTAATTTCATGGCTGCCGTCACCATCTGCAGTGATTTTGGAGCCCAAGAAAATGAAGTCCATCACTGTTTCCATTGCTTTCCCATCTATTTGCCGTGAAGTGATGGGACCAGATGCCACGATCTTAGTCTTTTGAGCTTTTCCGTCTCTGCTTTCACCTTCATCAAGAGGCTCTTTAGTTCCTTTTAAGCATATATATTTGTGTGTGATGTGTGTGTGTGTGTGTGTGTGTGTGTGTGTGTGTACTTTTTTACGCTCTGAGGAGCAGAGTGGGGTGGGCAGTATTATGACATAGGCACCGTATCTCCTACAGCTGTATTTCCTGCCAAAAGTTCACTTTTTAGACTTCTAGTAAAGCTTCATTGCTGCATAGAAAGGAAGGAAGGAGTGGGGGAGGGAGGGAAGGAGGGAGGAAAAGAAAGAAAGAAAGGGAGAGAGAAAATGTGAAAGCATCCTTAGAGCATCCGGGGAGCCCTGGCTGGCTTTGTTGCTGCTATTTTCAGCCTGCCCTGCGTCTGTCAGACTGGGTCAGAGCTGAATGCCAGGGGCAAGAGGGTGTCCTTGGCAAAAGCAAGACAGTGTAATAGGGATGCTTTGTAAAAGCTGCACCTAAAACCTCGGAGTACGTAAAGGGGTAATCTTTACCTTGGAAAGGACTGGGTAGTGATCTCTTAAAGGACAAAAGATTTTGAACTGAAGAGATGTCACCAATTGTGCCCTTGAACAAGGGAAATAAGCATAGCTGGCTACCTCGCCTTTCTTCCAACGCGATTTCTTCTGGGCTTTGCAATGCTGATGCTGTGCGCTCTGTAAAGGTCAGTGCTCACCAGACCTTTATTTGGAAAGATTATCTATCATCACAACATCTTACAGCACAATTTAAGCTACAAGGTCAGAAACAAATCCTGAATTCTTGATCAAAAGCATATCTTAGAAGGATAAGAAGAATTAATCTTGACTCTTGGGTTATCATCATCATTACCCAGAACTGCTAATTAATTGTGATACCTTCTTCCGAAAAGGCACTACTTTCTTATCTTTGCATTTTTTTTCTTCCTCAAGTGTTTTTTAAGAAACCAGATTGATTAGCATACAGTTTCTTGAATCCAGGTGAAGGGTGTAATATTCTCAAACATAGGCTTCTCCTATGTAGCTCTGGTAGAAAGGAATCTGTTGCTAAGGGTTCAAGGTCAATTCCAGGTATTGGAAGTTAGACTCAAGGGTTGTCTCATACCCATTTGTACCCTGACTTCTCCAAAGTTGGTCATCACCACATGGTATACTTGCCCCATTCGCTTTTATAGATTATTAGTTCCCCTTTTTGTAAGTATTGCTCTGAGACAATATCTCTAAGATAGGGCTCAGATTCATCTGGCAGGGTTAACACAGCCGTCTGAATTTTGCTAGTCCAAACAGTATCTTCTCCAGGCTTCTCTCTGGTTCTGAAAAAGCTACAACTTTTCTGATTTGTCTCCATATGTAAGTCAAAACTCTGGACTGAGATCATGGTCTCTGAACGCCAAAGTGATGCTCCCAGTTAAATGTCAAAACCAGGGCCTGTTCACGGAGCTCCTTTCCTTTAATCACTTTTCACAGAGGCATGCTCTTTCTCTCTGTGTGTTTGCAATTGCATTCATTCATTTGTCAATCTGTTAATTCACTGGGGGCAAATCAATTCTTTACACCAAACCAGCTCCCTTCACGGAGAAGGCAATGGCACCCCACTCCAGTACTCTTGCCTGGAAAGTCCCACAGATGGAGGGGCCTGGTGGGCTGCAGTCCACGGGGTCGCGAAGAGTCAGACGTGACTAAGCAACTTCACTTTCACGCACTGGAGAAGGAACTGGCAACCCCCTCCAGTGTTCTTGCCTGGAGAATCCCAGGGACGGGGGAGCCTGGGGGGCTGCCATCTATGGGGTCGCACAGAGTCGGACAAGACTGACGCGACGCAGCACCAGCAGCAGCGGCTCCCTTCAAGCACATTTTCCTCCCTCCCACAGGCCTACTTCTCTCTTTTCTGCCCGGTTCCCTTACCTTATGCCAGAATCTATTTTGCTACCTAAGGCTTCTTAGGACTCTGTCTTTTCCTAGCCTGATACAGACCCTGTTAGTCTCAGGTAGCTATTAATGTGTTCACTCACCTCGCCTAATAATTTGGCCGAGAAACCCTAGGAAGACAGAAAGCTTCTATTTGATGATTTCACATCAGGGCCCTCTTCTTTCCTATGTATCATTTGAGAGGAGACTTCCTAGGTTTTCCTTTTCTTTCAGCTTTGGCTTCTGCTTTCAATGTTTTCCTGGTTGACTAATAAGCCTAGCTTCTCAGTTCTCTTTCAGTTCACTTTGGTTTTTACTCCACCTGAATCTACAAAAACCCCTGACGTGTGCCTGGAATCCTTGTCTTTAATGGCTTCTGCCCCATCTAACTGTGTCAGACCTTATGTTTCCATTGGACCACCCACCGTGTCTTTGCTAAATATTTGATCATCCATCAGAGTATTATTTTGTAAAGATTTTGGTAACAATGTTATTCTTCTTTATCAAGTCCATAGTCATTTACCATCCCCATGCTGAGTACCATGTGCATATTTATCAATATGTTCCTCAGAATACAATAAATAGATCCTCAAAACACTCAGGACAAATAGAGATCATTAGACAAACACATTTCAAAACGTTCCTTATTATACACCTTTCTTAACTACTCTTTATTATAACCTTTCTTAACTTAATTTTTTTTTTTATAGTTTTTCAGTTTTTTAAGCTTTTTTATAAGATTGAAGTTCCCAGGTTGCATAGTGGTAAACAATCTGCCTGCCAGTACAGGAGATGTGAGAGACACAGGTTTAATCCCTGGGTGTGGAAAATCCCCTGGAGAAGGAAATGGCAACCCACTTCAATATTCTTGCCTGGGAAATTCAATGGACAGAGGAGTCTGGCAGACTACAGTCCGTGGGGTTGCAAAGAACAGGACACGGCCTAGTCCACACATGCGTGCATAGTTAATTTACACTTTTGTGCTAGTTTCAGGGGTGCAACAAAGTGATTCAGATAGATAGATTGTTTTCAGATTCTTTTCCATTATAGGTTATTTCAAGATATTGAATATAGTTCCTTGTACTATACAGAAATTCCTTGTTGGCTACCTATTTTATATACAGTAGTGTATATAGATTAATCCCCAATTCCTAATTTATCCCTCCCACCATCCCCTTTGGTAACCATAAGTTTGTTTTCTATATCTGTAAGTCTATTTCTGTTTTGTAAATAATCTCATTTATATCCTTTTTTCGATAATACATTTTAAATTTCTTAATTTTAAACAAGAATTTTCACAGATTAGTACCTATCAACATTTCACAAAACCAGTGTCTTGTGGCACACACTTTGGAAAAAGTAATACTGTGTCGATTCTTTTTTAGAGAAAACTAGGAAGGTAGACATTATTATCCTCATGTATAGATATATAGCTGTTTTTAGAATGATAGGCATTCTTGCTCAGTTGGACAAGTCATGAAATAACAGGGCTGGACATCAAATATAAGGTTATCTGATTCCAGGCCCATGCTTTTAATCACCCTGCTATTACTACTTCAACATTATGAATGTTTAAAAAGAAACTTATTTTCTGACATTTAGCTCTCCCACTTCCCACAAATTGATTGACTTCAAAAGCACCACTGGGATTCGAGGGAGAAGGTTCGTAACGCTCTGTCATGGCCTCAGCCAAGCATTTCAGTTCAGAGCATTTCTGTGACGCTTACTCCTTTTGGTGACTCTTTAGTAGTGTTCCGAAGCATTCTTATACTGGCTTCTGAGAATCAATTGTTAAATTTCCAGAAATCTTCTGATAAGTAGTCATTATTCAAAATTAAATTACATAAACCTGAAATTAAATGTTATATTAAAAACAAAGGCAATAAATGCTCTCAACTCATCAATTCTTAATTATTTTTGCAACATTTTACTCTTATCTATGCTCTTGATGTCACAGGAGAGCAAAATTTGCCGCCCCAAAATGTCTTTTTGATATGTGAGCTGTTTTGAAGCGAAAAAATTTGAGAAACAGAAGACTCAGGAAATCTTCCTTTTTACTTCCCTTTTAACCACATAGTACACCTGAAGCTAACATAATGTTATAAGTCAACTATACCTCAAAAAATAAAAATAAAAAATAATTTAAAAATTAAAAAGCAAAACAAAAAAGAGTTTAGAGAAAAGGCCTGTTCCTGGAATAGAGCCAGTAGGCAACCCACACGGCACCCCACTCCAGGATTCTTGCCTGGAGAATCCCGTGGACGGAGGAGCCTGCTGGGCTACAGTCCATGGTCTTGAGTCCGACTCAAATGAAGTGACTTACCACGGACACAGAAACATCGCAAAAATTGTGTTCAGATTGTGTTCAAATGCAGGAGGCTAAGAAATCAATATTGATAAAATAGCTTCTCTTTAAAATTCAACAAAATTCTTTTTAAAGCTTGAATTAAGCAGGTTTAAAATCTTAAATTCATTTAGATGATATCAAGTACTTCTTTTTCTGACCCAAGTGTTTTAATGACTGTTTATTGTTAGCTCATTGCCAGCCTTACTTCCTTAAACTTCAGATGCCCCTGCTGTGAGAGCTGGCGCTTGCTCCTGAGGTGATTCCTTAATCAGATTGCCACGCCGCACACCTCAACTGCCGCCCTTACAAGTGCTGTGAGGAGCGGCTGGACTCCTGGAGGTCCAGGAGGGCACCTCTGGGGAAACTGTCCTGTGAGGTGCAGCGAGGCCAGGGAGGGAGAACGGGGAGGACAAGGTGTCTTTCGGGTTAACAGAGCGACATGTGCAAAGGGCCTGTGGTGAGAGGGAACATGGCGAGTGCAAGAAGCTTTTGAGGACGGGACAAAGAAAGCAGGAAGAAGGGGGCTTGCAGATGGGGCTGGAGAGCTAGGGAGGACGCAGATCTCCCTGTCGCCATGATGCTGATGAGGGCACTCTGTCCTAAGATCAGTGGGAAAACGTAGGTTGGAGATGATAGTGGGGGTGGGAGGGGCGCAGTGCAAGGTCTGACCTGAATAAGGCCAGGTGCACATTCTGGAATGTCAAGGCTAGCTGCAGGGGTGCAGTGGAAGCCGTGGGTCAGTTAGGAAGCTATGCCCAGGTATGTGAGGGAGCAGACTACTGTGGGGTAGAGAAATAGTGGCGGAGAAGGAAAAAGGTGGACGGGAACCTCAGGAGGCGAAACCACCAGGGTTTTATGGGATCTCTACTGGACAGAAATATTGGTATTTCTCACAGAAGAGTAGAAAGGCCACTGGTCAGACCTCATTAGGGTGTGTGCAGTAGTCTCTTCTGCTAGCAGTTGGGGGGCATTTGTGCTGATCAGACTTGTTTTCCAAGTTCTCATCTGAGTCTAGAAACCAAATCTGAAGCACAGGGTTAAGTGTGTCCTCAGTGTCCAAGAAACAGAGCAAAGCACACTGACTCAGACATGAGAAAGTCAGAGCTCTGAGTCTGCCACTCAGTCTCCCACGGAGAATGAGCACCATGCCAAACGCCATGCTTTACCCCCTTCTCTCTGAGCTCTCAAGCCTTCTCCTAAGGAGTGCTAGTTGGTTAGCCTTTCACCTTTCATGCTTTTAGATCAATTTAGTGTTACCTGGATCCAGAAAAGTGAAATATCCTTGTATTTTAAAACAAACGTGTGTGTGTATGTGTGTGTGTGTGTGTGTGCACGCGCGCGCTTAGTTGTGTCCAACTCTTGAGACCCCTGGACTGTAGCCAGCCAGGCTCCTCTGTCTACGGGATTTCCCAGGCAAGAATCCTGGAGTGAGCCAACATTTCCTCCTGACCCAGGGATTGAACCTGTGTCTTCTGCCTCTCCTGTATTGACAGGCAAATTCTTTACCACTGTACCACCTAGGAAACCTTAGCATACAGAAATTAACAAAGAAAATGTTGAGAACTTTAAGTTTACTGCCAATATAATTTCTGTGTCTTTGTGACTTAACTACGTTAAATAATTTGAAGGCAGACACTTTTTTACTATGTTTTTAAAATACATTTACATTAGGGAATGCTTTCAGCTAACAAAATTAAAATTAATATCACCATCTTCCGCATCCATTCTCCTTATAACATATGTGTATTTCTCTCTGTCTCTCCCTTTGCCTCTTTCTATGTCTCTCTCTGTCTTCTGGTTGGAAGTAGACTTTCTGGTGCTTCTAGCTGCTGTGAAAACTCAGAAAAGATGCATTTGTTGTTCAGTGACTCAGTCGTGTCAGATTCCTTGTGACCCCATGGACTGCAGCACACCAGGCTTCCCTGTCCATCCCCAACTCCCAGAGTTTACTCAAACTCATGTCCATCTAGTTGGTGACGCCATCTGACCATCTCACTTTCTGTCGTCCCCTTCTCCTCCTGCCTTCCATCTTTCCCAGCATCAGGGTTTTTTCTAATGAGTCAGCTCTTTGCTTCAAGTGGGCAAAGTACTGGAGTTTCAGCTTCAGCATCAGTCCTTCCAGTGACTATTCAAGATTGATTTCCTTTAGGATGGACTGGTTTGATCTCCCTGTATCCCTGTATTTGCACTAAGAAATGGCAAATTACTCAATTTCAAAGCTTTCAACCATCAACTGTACAACAAAGCTCTTTAAGTAGCCATTTAAATGACATAAAATTCTGCAAGAAAAAGAAATACTAATGGCATTTTTAAAAGGTTCAGTCAAGTTTCTGTCATCCTCTTTGCTTTTTTTTTTTTTCAATTCGAACATGGTTGGAACCTGTCTGCTCGTTGGTTGAGAGAAGATATGACAGTGATTCTGTTAAATAATACACACCACTGGCTGTTAATTGCTTTTGAAAACCACTATCAGGTTCTTTTGAAAAACACCATTATGTGTGTTTATCTTTCATTAGGTGACTGTTAATCAAAATCATGTGTCCTTGTGCTTCATCACGAGTTTCTCTACTTGGTTAGGAAAACCCTTGGGCTGAAATTTATTGACGTTTTTTTAAGCTGCTAGGGCTGTAATCATGAATGTACACCAGATATGTTTGCTCTTCAGATTCAATATTTATCTTACATCCTCTACACATAATTGCCAGTTTAACGTTACACTTTCTGTATTCCCTGGTGGCTCAGATGGTAAAGAATCTGCCTGCAATGAGAGAGACCAGGGTTCGATCCCCAGGTTGGGAAGATCCCCTAGAGAAGGAAATGGCTACCCACTCCAGTGTTCCGGCCTGGAGTATTCATGGACAGTATAGTCCATGTGGGTGGCAAAGAGTTGGCACGACTGAATGACCTTCACTTCACTTTACTGTGTAGGAGGGCAAAGCACAGTCATGCTGTAGCTGTGTCATCAAGCTCACAGATCGGCTCTGAGAAAGATTTTATTTGAAAACTAATGGAGCAAAAACCAGGAAATAAAGCTTTGGCTATCTCGGTGAAAATGGATCGATTTCATCCCACTTTTTAGGATGAGGAGAAAAAGAAAATGGTCAATAAACACTGTGTCAGACACTAGCCACAGAACAATTTCACTTGCAATGCGTATTTTCAAACACCTGATTCCGTTCCCCACCCTGATGCCCTTTTACAGATAATCAGGAACAGGGCGACTCTTGGAAAAAGAGAAAAGAAGGAGGGATGTTTGTTATTTTATCATGATAAAACAGTGTCTTTGGAGATGGCAATGGCAACCCACTCCAGTGTTCTTGCCTGGAGAATCCCATGGACAGAGGAGCTGGTGGGCTACAGTCTGTGGGGTCGCAAAGCGTCGGACACGACTGAGCAACTCAACAACAATAGTGTCTTAGAAAGCCAAAGGAGATGAGGATCCAGGAAGGTGAACATCCACACTCACCATTAGAGGTTTTGTAATTACGTTCGTCTGTTGTAAGACTTGTCCTAAGGTAAGTCTGGTATTGGAAGAGGTAACATTTTTGATCAGTTACTAGTGTCATGCCCCCTTCTAAGCACTTTGTATGTTTCATCTTATTTAATCCTCACAACAAGTTTGTTAGAAGGATACCATTATTAACTTCAATTTGCAGGTAAAGAATCAGGGTACAGAAACAGGGAGTTACAGGGTTAGTTAAAGGCAGATCCTTAACTTATCCTTAACTGGATAAGAGGGTGGTAAAAAGGCATGTTCTCAATTTGTTGAACCAGGGGCTTGTGAATGTGAAGCTGTGAAATATGTGCAGGTTGTGACGAAGCATCATACAGACTTCAGTATTTTGTAAAAGGCTCTCCTCTCAAACATCATATAAACCAGTCCCTGCCGGTTTTGTCATATTTACACATGAGTGTCTGGATCATGTTTCCCTAAATAGGATTACACTCAAGACTAGAAGCCCCGGGCTTTGTATTTCAAATCATTCTAGAATTCAGTGAAGAAACATTCAAAAGAGACAGCATACAAGTTAATCTTCAAATTTGCCCTGGTTCATTCTCAAGGGAAATTAAATTGTCTCCAAAACCTGGAGGAAGGATAATATATCATAGCAGTAACACAGATGTGGTCAAGACAGACAGTCCTGAGTCACAAAAGTTTAAACAACTAAGCTTTATTCTTAGAAAGCATGAGCGTGAGCAACTTGACATCTGTACTAATAATCCCTGGCTGTTTGCTAAGAAGCATAATTAAAACCAAATGCTCTTTAAATGGTGGAGGGCTGTTTTTCCTTGCCATGAACTCACAACATGAACTGTATGTTGTGGAAACAGTTGTATCTGCCCTTGCGTCTTGTGTCCGATCCATCCTGTTGACAAGTAGCTCCAGATATTTTCATTGTAATAAAATCTGTCTGTCGCTAAATTCAGATGAGCAAATTCAATAAGGTAGAGGCATATACTGAATCCAAAATATTTTTCTTCTTTTTATTGGGGAATAGTTGCTTTGCAAAGTCACGTTCGTTTCTGCTGCACAACAAAGCGGGTCAGCCACGCGCACACATGCACACGTATATCCCTTCCCTTCTGCCCCCCCTTCCCTCCCCCCGCCCCCGCCCCCATAGAGGTCATCGTGGAGCATGAGCTGAGCTCCCTGGGCTGTCCAGCAGGTTCCCACCAGCTGTCTGTTTTACACCGGCAGTGAGTGTACATCAATCCCAACCTCCCAGTTCACCCCACACCCTCCCCTCCTCCTCTCCACGTCCACAAGTCTGTTCTCTACTTCTGCATCTATATTCCTGCCCTACAAATAGGTTCCCCTGTACCAGTTTTCTAGATTCTCCATATATGTGTTAATATACAACATTTTTCTCTTTCTGACTTATGGACTTCCCTTGTGGCTCAGCTGGTAAGGAATCCGCCTGCAATGTGGGAGACCTGGGTTTGATACCTGAGTTGGGAAGATCCCCTCTAGAAGAGACAGCTACCCACTCCAGTGTCCTGGCCTGGAGAATTCCATGGACTGTATGGTTCATGGGGTCACAAAGAGTCGGACATGACTGAGTGGCTTTCACTTTCACTCTGTATGACAGCCTCTAGGCCTACGTATGTCTCTGCAAGTGGCCCAGTATTGTTCCAGTATCTCTGAGTAACCGCCATTGTATATAGGTACCATCTCTCTATCCATCTGTCTGCCATCCTAACTACTGATATATCTCTTCACAGAGGTAGACTGCTCTCTAGTCTAAAGCAGGACTGGTTATGTGATTAGCTTCAACCCCTTCAGTGACGTGTAGACCAGCCCTGTGGTCACAGCCCCGCAGTCAGAATGTAGAGTATTTCTTGTTGTCTTCGTGCTCCTCGCTAAACACCACCTGTCTAATTAAGCCCTTCTCGATCCACATATTAATGTTAGGTAGAATTCTGAGAGATTAATAAAACCTCTCATTGTGCAGCTTGCTCGTCTGCCAGCAAAGTGCACACCTACCATGCTCACTGTGCTTTGAGAGCACGTGGGTTCCCCGCAGCCTCGTGAGAAGGCTGCAACCCTGAGTCCCACCTCCAGAAGGTGAACCTCCTTTGCAGCTCTGGGCAAGCCATCTAAACTGTGATGACCTCAGATGATTCCAACTAATACGTTTCAAGCATTTCAAATGTGCCAGCCACTGCTGTAATATTTTACAATCATTAACTCATTTAATGCTCACCGCAACCCTAGGAAGTAGGTATTACTATTATTGTTAGTTTTCCTCTTTTAGATGAAGAAATGGAGGCACAAAGGGGTTAATTTGCTCAGGGTTATACCAGATAGCTGTCTCACCTGCATTTCGAGTATTAATATTATTGTGCTGATTTATTTGCATTAATTCTGATTTTTAAAAAATGTTACATTAAATTATCATTTATCCCAATCATTGAGCTTTTTGGTGTTCCTTTAAATTTTGTATCTGAGGTGAGTGCTTTCTTGCTTCACCCTGGTCCCTGGCCTTGAAGTATTTATCTCTAAGAGTATCAGTGGTCCTTAGATGATGCATGTAAAATGTTTTGCTTTGCCAGCAGCTTGTTAACTGGTAGCTATCATTATTATTCTTTTATGTAAATGAGGAAAAAGAAGATCTAAGTAACTTCTATAAAAATCACGTAATGGCACATAATGAAAAACTTACAGATCTTACCACTCTCTTCACATAATAATATATAACTTATACACTGCTTTTATTGTTACAACTAGCAAAATTTGTATAATGCTTTCTTTTATAAAACATTTTAATATATTAAATATATAGCAACACCTAATCTTCTGACTTCTGAAATCAGCAGTTCATACCTGTACTCTTAGGCATTTTTTGTGCCCCTTTTGTAGGAAAAATGGAAACAGCAAAGGTACCATGTACAGGCATCAACAAATAGTCACAGCAAAGCATTTTCCTCTCGATCTTTCATCTAAAAAGTTTTAGTTTCATGAATGCTCTCAGTTGCTCAGCGCTCTGCCACTAGTTTCATGAATGCTCTCTTTCTCCGATGTGCTCAGTCGTTCAGCTGTGTCCAGGTCTTTGCAACCCCATGCACTGCAGCCCGCCAGGCTCCTCTGTCTGTGGAATTTTCCAGTCAAGGGTACTAGGTGGGTTGCCATTTCCTCCAGTCTTCCTGACTCGGGGATTGGACCCGAATCTCCTGCATTGGCAGGCAAATTCTTTTTCATTGAGCCACCTGGGATACTAGAAGGTAAATCCTTCTATTCAAGTATTTTAAAATTTGGTCTCCCCCACCTCCTCATTATTTTATTAGTGTTTCTCATTTTGAACTCAAAACACCAAGATCATAAAATAAGGAAGAATATTAATAAAAAACCATGGAAAAGTCAGTGACTACTTGATACAGGATAAGTTTATTAAACTGGCCAGTTTTCATAATTTAATACCATTATTGAGCATTTCTTTGATCAACAGGACCGCCCAGAGGCTCACAGAGCAGACACTGGAGCCAGATCGCTTGGCTTTGCATCTGGCACGTTCTGGGACAGTAGGCAGGTTCTTTAATCTCTCTAAGCTTCAAGTTGTCCTTCAGAAAATGGGATAAACAATAACATATCTCACAGGATCTCTTTGAGGATTAAAGTGGCTAATTTCTTAAAGAACAATGTCTGGCACATAGTAAATGCTCTGTAAATGTTTACTATAATTGTCATGGTCAGAACTGAATAAAACACTTCGTAGTGCAGGGATTCAGAATGAGCCCTCCTAGAAAAGTTTTGTCACTTTTACACGAGGATTGTTTTGAGCTAAAGGCCACTGATATCCTGCAGCTTTATGGAAAACTACTGCTCCTCCCTGGCCCACCTAGAGGAATTTAAATTGGTTATTTTTCCCAGAAAAGAGCTACTCTTGGAGTTAAATTTTATCTAAATGGCCGTCTGTAAGCTTGGCTCAGTCCCTCAGTCGTGTCCCACTTGTTGCGACCCTGGGGACTGCAGCCGGCCAGGCTCCCCTGACCGGGGGACGTCCCTGGCAGGAATACTGGAGCGCGCTGCCATTTCCTGCTCCGGGGGATCTTCCCAACCCAGAGCTGCAAGGCTGAGCATACAACTTGTCACCAAACATCAACCCTTTTTGTCACCCTGTGAGTGACCCCTCCGTCCTTGGAAGCCCCCAGCCCCATCCCATTCCTTAGCTCAGGATGGCGTAAACACCTCATTTTAGCTTTCTGTCTCTGAGCCTCTCATATACTTGCGGTTCCCATATGTGCAAATTTAAGTTCTATTTTCTCCTGTTACTCCGTCTTGTGTCAATTTAATCCTTAAATCAGTCAGACCAAACCTACGTAGAGGAGCAGTACCGTCTTCTCCAACAATGGTTACTATAATGAAGATGTCAGATAGATAGTAGCCACAATTTTGCCCATGAGGAAAATTCACACTCTACGAAGGTTGTCTGCAGTGGGAAATAATAGGGAAAGCTGTGGCTTGGGTTATGATACGCCCGTCTGCAGTATTCTCCAAACAGTCAACCAGTAATTAATTCACTCAGTCATGCATCTACACATACTTACTTTAGTGTGTCCTAAGAAAAAAGGCTTCCGTGGTGGCTCAGACAGTAAAGAATCTACCTGCAATGTGGGAGACCCCGGTTCCATCACTGGGTCGGGAAGATCCCCTGGAAAAGGGAATGGCTACCCACTCCAGTATTCTTGCCTGGAGAATTCCGTGGACAGAGGAGCCTGGCCATCTAAGGTCCATGGGGTCTCAAAGAGTCGGACACGACTGACTCACACTACCTCTATGAAAACATTTTACAGACACAAACACACACACACACACACAGTGAAGAGAATTGGCAAGTCTTATGAAATGTTGGTTTGGACATGTCAGCTAACGCTCAAGGTAGGCCTTGTGTGAAGTGTAGGACTTGGATTGTGGAAGAAATGAAAAGTCTCTGCCAGCAGAGAAATAGCATTGATAAAGCAAGGTGATGAAATCACGTTGCTAGTTTAATGTGTTTTTATCAGACTTTATGAGGACAGGACAGCTCCCATCTTGCTAAACAAGATATCCTTAGTGCTTACCATGGTGACAAATGTGATAGGTATTTAATAAATATTTATTAAATGAATGAATGAAAATGAGCAATACATTTAGGGTACAGAACACTAATAAGACAGGCAGAAAAGTTCCTTTTATAAGTTGATCCTTGGACAAAATGGATGAGGGCTAGAGAAAGGAGCTGTAATTCCAGGGAGAAAAACTTCTCTAATAACTGCTTTATCCTTATATTTAAGAGCATTATTTACTTTCAGTTGCTTCAAGTGTTATATCATAATTTCTGTCAACTTTCCCCTTCTCCTGAACATTCAAAGAAATTAAATTTGAAATCAATTAAACAGAGCAAGTTCCCTATCCAATATACTTAGTTTCCTATTATATAAACAATATAAAACTTTTGAAAACATTTTAAATTTAGTTTTTATTTCTAATAAAATTTCACTTTTTTACACACCCACACTCACACACATAGAGTCAATTTTTTACCTACCTTTTTTCCCCACAAGCTGTGAAAAAACAGAGCAATTCCTTGAAGGTAATCAACATCATCACATTGTTGTTGCTATTTAAAACAAAAATTTTCTATGTTTTTTAGCTGATTGGAGATTTACCACCATTTCTTCTAATAAATGCTGACATTCTTTCTCCTTAAATTTTCATATTGGTTCTCATTTATGGACTCACTTCCCCTATGAAATATAAGGATTGGCTCTTCTTCATATCCTCCACTAATCCTTTCCATAATAGTTGCCCTTTTCCCATATACTGAATATCGTTATATAGCAATTTTTATTAGATCAGCATTTAGTATGTGTCTTATTAAGACTATAATGCAAAGCCATGATTTCTATTACCTCAAAAACATACATTAGAAAAAAAGAAACACTGAAAATCAATAGTCTAAGCATCCATTTCAAGATGTAAAATCAGAAAATTAAGTCAATGAAAGTAAAAAGAAAGAAATAGAGTTAAGAACAGAAATTGAAGTAGAAAACAAATATTTATAGGATATTTATAGAGTATGATAATAATTTCATTTATAGGATAGATCCACAATACAAAAGTTGGTTGTTTTCATCACTATGTATCCTACAAAAATTAAAACAATAAGATAATACTACAGACATGTTTGAATCAAAAAATGTTTAGATAAAATGAACTATTTATTAGCAAAGTAGAGCTTTTCAAAACTGACATAGGAAGGAAAACAATGGCAGGGTCATATAGTTATTTTAAATAAGCTAATCCATCAGTTTAAATGTTTCCATAAATCAGAGGAAGAGCTAGGGTTTGAGAGACCCAGTATTTACACAACTTGGAAGACCTTGCTTAAGAAAAAATACAAAATTAGAAATATAAAATTGAAAATTTCTTTGAATGGAAAAACTAAATCACAACAAAATATGGTTTATAAAATGCTGCCCAATATCAGAATATAACTGTATCCAGAAAAATATGTTTCTTTTACTAATTAGATGCTTAACACACTTCTAAT
This sequence comes from Antilocapra americana, assembly GCA_007570785.1. Lineage (NCBI taxonomy): Eukaryota > Metazoa > Chordata > Mammalia > Artiodactyla > Antilocapridae > Antilocapra > Antilocapra americana. The sequence goes on along the minus strand of ML661888.1, from coordinate 7,040,362 downwards.
AATTTGTTCTATATCATTTGTCTTAAACATTTTAATTATCTTTATAAATAACTAATTTTGTAACATGATTTCCACATTCTGGGAATAAGATAATTAAAATTTTTTTTCTAGTTGATCAAATAATGTCATTTTATTACTGATAAGTTAGTAAAATGTCAGGTTTATAACTCATTATTGTAAACCCACATAAAAGCTTCTAGAAATATTGTCAAGTTGGGGGAAAATTTTATCATTTTTCTTTAATATGTGAACTATAGGATTTCAGGGCATTTTCAAGCATATTCCTGAAAGGAGAGGACTTTTATTCTGACTACTCATTGAAAAGAACTATAGTCTCTGCTTGCAATCCATGTGTCTGAGGGATGATAAGAGAGTTTTCTGCATTATCATATTATTTGTCACCTTCTGGTACGAGATGGCACCAAAGACTACTTTGGTGGTCTTAGCCACAGGATAAGACTGCAATGTAATATGACCTTTGGCTCTACACCTTTGTGTCAGGACACTTGGTGAAACAGCATAATATTAGCTTTATTGTAAGTCTAGTAGATTTACTAGATTCAAAAGGCTTCACAAGGAAATTCTTCCAAACAATTAATGAAGAAATAGCATCCATCTTTCACAAATTCTTAAGCAAATAAAAGTGGAGGGAACATTCTCGACTTGCCTGTGAAGCTATTAAAATTTTGATCCTGAAATCCAACAGGAGCATTGCAAGAAAGAATTGCCGTCAATTTCTCATGATTATAAATATAACAATATTAAACAGAGTATTAGCAAGCCAAATCTAATAATATACAGCATGAACAAGTTGGGCTTATTCTAGGAATTCTAGGTCTCAAGTTCACCTTTGAAATTAACCTGTATAGTTCAACACATTAACAGTATAGAGAAGAAAAATCACCTATCTCAACAGAAGCATAATTGCCTTTATTAAAATTTAACATTTACTCATATTAAAAATCATTAGCAAACTAAGAGAAAAGAAGACCTCCTTAATCTGATAAAGGACATCTATAAAAATCTTACAGCAAAATTAATGGTGAGATCAGGTATGATACAGGAAGGCTTGTTACCCAAAGCTGCACTAAAAGTCTTATCCAGTACAATAAGACAAGGGATAGAAAGAAAGGAAAGACATGAAGAGTACAAAACAAGAAATGAAACTTTATTCACAAATGACACATCTGGGTAGGCAGAAAACCCAAACAGATCTACCTACTGGCCGTTAGAAGTAGTAAAGGAATATAACGGTGTTTCTGGGTATAAGATCTCTACATTAAACAATTGTATTTTTACATAACAACATTTATGAAACATTAAAAATTTTAAAGGTACAAATGCAAAAACATTCTATTAGATACCTATGAATTAAAGATATGCAAAACCTCTATGAAGGAAACAATAAAACATGATTGAGAAATTAAAGAAGATAGAATAAATAGAAGTGTATACCACGTTCATGTATTAGAAGTTTCAACAATATGAAGGGTTGATTTCTCCCAAATTCATGAACTCAGTGTGGCTGCATTAAGAAATCTCTTCCAGCTCCTGTACCATTGACTGGCTAGCTGGGTGAACGTGGGCAAGTTGGCTTCTTTGTCTCAGCTTCCTCATCAGGTAAATGAGCCAGTAATTGAATCCACCTCATAGGTTGAAACAAAGTTTTCAGGGAACTGATGTGGGGGCCTTGCGGTCTTGTAAATGTACAGAAGTAAGGTCTCTAAAGCGCCACAGACAGTCAAAGCTACAAGTAAACATGAAGTCTGAAACACTTCAGTTATTTTCCATGGCAATTCCTTTTTCATAAAAATATACCTGGAAATCTAAGTTTTCTAAATAAGTATTTCTTTAGTGAACATCAAAAGGGGATTTGAGTTGGGGGAAACGGCTGCCCTCCAGTCTGGGGACTCGCCACCCTCGAAGTCCCGTCTCCTCAGTGAGGGGACGGCCCCCCTCCCTCAGCTCCTGGGCGCCCTCCTCTGTGGCTCTGGCCTCTCGGTGTGCTGTCTTCCCTGCTGACCACTCCTTCTTTCTTCAGACGCGGTCACTTTCTTTAGACATAGTCAGTCCGTCAAAGGCACACTGTGTCTCTAGGCCAGGGCTGGGGCGATTTGTCTTCTCCTATTATGTGCCGATTTAATCAGGTGATATCTCAGAACTCCCTGGCAGAGCCCACAGAGGACTATGGAATTCCCTACTTCCACAAATCCACAAGCCTTCAGCCAGCACCGGTGTGGGCAGTCTTACTAGATACAGCTTTTCTCAGCTTAATCCTCATTTTAGTATAGAGGAAATGTATGCTCAAAACCTTGGAAATCATTGTAATAATAGCTAGGAAGTTTGTTCTCAAGTACTATTTATAAGTTTCTTTGAAAGATGGCACCCTGTTAATCATAATGATGGGGGAGAAATGCAAAGTAGCCTATAGGTGGGAGGAAAAGGGTGAGGATCCAGCAAAGAAAGGAGTCAGGTGCACAGATTACACAGTCAACACGGCAGCGACAAAGAGCTTGCCGGAGGACCCCACCCTCCCTGCATCTAAGGCAACAGTTTGGGGCCAAAAGAAATCCCTGCAGTGGACTGTGGGAGGGTACGGTCATCCCTCCCTTGCCGTTGCCAGACCCCGAGTGAATGCCACCTTCTCTTTTTGCCATGTATTGCCTCTGACACACTCCAATTAGTCGAGAGCTTTTAAAAAATCTAAATTACCTCTGTCACCGTGTTGGAACAAACGCTATGATTAGTTCCCTTAAATAAAACAAATTCTATGTAACAACGTACTTACACTTGATTCATTTATTCATTTCCCTCACTCATCTCCCAGAGATTAGTCATTGTGCTAAACGTTTCAAGAGTCGGTCAGCGAGCTTGTGCTCACCTGATTTAATGTAATTTTTGTTTTCTAGATTTCACCATTGATCCTTCTTAACCTCTGAGGTGACAGGCCAACTTCTAAAGACTCCTAAGGTGCTGATCTGGGTATCACTGACTGCTACTAAGAGGAGTCATGACAGCTCTTGTTTCAGGGAATTTCAGGAAGTTTAAAAAGGGCAACTTAACGGGTGTCGACCCATGCACAAGCCAGAAGTTGAGAATTTCGCCTTATTTGGTGGACAAAATGGATGACAAGCACAGGACGAGGCATCTCAGACAATGCTGAGAGACTGCTCCAAAGAGGCAAGGAGGGGAGCCAGGATATTCAGGGATTTCTGCAACAAAGACCAGATAGTCAGAGCATCAAAGATTACTGTTAATTAAAGGAAACCACGGATCTCAGGTTAAGGAATCTAGGGCTTTTCTATGTATGGGAAGATGAAAAAGTCTAGGCTCTGTGGAATCACTCCTTTGATGACCATCTCAGCCATCTGGGGTCTGAGGATACCAGGCCCCAGGTACCCAGGGAAAGCATCAGGGTCCCATTCTCCTTCTGGGTCTCTTCGGGGGGGCACTGTTGGGAGCGGCAGCAGCAGTGGACAGCTAGGGAGGACACAGTTTCCACAGGGCACACCATTGAGGAGGCTGTAACATGATGGCTCGACAGCCGCAACATCCCTCCCTTATCGATATGGCAGGCAATGTTTTCTTTCAGGCTAGTCGTTAGTAACTTTTACCTAACATAGAAAAATGAGATGGTGACTGACAGCATTGGGAGAAGATGACTGTATTCACTTTCTAACAAATATCACAAACTTGGCAGCTTAAATGGAGAAGGCAATGGCAACCCACTCCAGTGTTCTTGCCTGGAGAACTCCATGGACAGAGGAGCCCCGTGGACTTCAGTCCATGGGGGTCACAAAGAGCCGGACACAACCGAGCGACTAACACAGGAGCAGCTTAAAACAGCACAGATTTATTATCTAAAAGATTCTGCAGGGAAATGTCCAGGCATGACATGGATGGATACACTGCTCAGAATCTGACCAGGCTGAAATCAAGGTGTCAGCCGGAGCTCTGGTTTTCACATGGGGCTTGAGGTCTTCCTCCAAGCTCACTCACTAGTCACTGGAAAAATTCCTATCCTTATGGTTGTAGGACTGAGGCCCTGAATTTGCTGCTGACTTTCACCGAGGGACCATTCTCAGTTCCTAGAAGCTGTCTGCAGCTCTCGGCCAGGTGGTCCCCAGAGGCCATTTACACACAGAGGTTTGCTTTGCTTTCCTCCAGGCCAGCAGGCACACATCTCTCTGATTTTCTCTTCTGTGATCAGCCAAAAAAACAAAACCTCTCAGCTGTTTAAACAGTCATTAGGTCAGGTTCAAGGGGGCTTCCCTTGTAGCTCAGTTGGTAAAAAATTTGCCTGTGAAGCAGGAGACCTGGGTTCAATTCCTGGGTCAAAAAGATCCCCTGGAGAAGGAAATGACAACCCACTCCAGTATTCTTGCCTGGAGAATCCTGTGGACAGGGGAGCCTGGCGGGCTACAGTCCATGGGGTCACAAGAGTCAGACACGACTGAGCCACTAAACCTCCAGCCTCCTCAGGTCAGTTCAAAACAGGACGGTCTCTTGACTTTAAGGTCGAGTAATCTGGGAATCAAATTATATCTGAAAAGTCGTTCACTTCAGGAAACTGAAATTTAACTGAATAATTAAAAGAAAGTGTGAGCATACCAAGGACATGAAATCTTACAGACGTCTTAGAAATCTACTTCTCAAAATGATCTAGTGAGAAATGGAGCTATGTTAAGGCTAGATGTCTAGAGTATATAGCTGCTGCTATATGGTTGTAGCAAGTATATATGCTGCTGCCCAGTCGCTCAGTCGTGTCCGGCTCTGTGTGACCCCATAGACGGCAGCCCACCAGGCTCCGCCGTCCCTGGGATCCTCCAGGCAAGAGCACTGGAGTGGGGTGCTGTTTCCTTCTCCAATGCATGAGGATGAAAAGTGAAAGTGAAGTCGCTCAGTCGTGTCTGACTCTTAGCGACCCTGTGGACTGCAGCCCACCAGGCTCCCCCGTCCCTGGGATTTTCCAGGCAAGAGTTCTGAAAGTATATAGAGAACAGGCTTATTCTGACAGGTACAATGTCTCTCAGTAGAGGTTTCTGGGTCAAGAGAATTTCCTCTCCAACAGCCCTACCCATTTTGTTTCCAATGATGGCAAGTTTATAAAGAAACCCCTACCTATATTCAATCATAGATTTGCTAGTTGGCCCACTTTTTAAAAAGTAAACTTTACTGTTGAAGTAGCACATTCATACAGAAAATGAACAAGATCATATGTGTACACCTCAACAAATTTTCACAAAGTGAACATACCCATAGAACTACACTCAGCTCAAGAAATGGAAAATTGCCAGCCTCTGAAAGGTTCTCCAATGTCCCCTACCAGGCTCTATGGCCTCCTCTCCCAGATTAGCCATTACCCTGACTCTTAAGACCATAGGTTGAGTTTTTTCCTTTGTTTGAACTTCTCTATAGTTAGAAACTCACAATAGATAACATTGTGGGTCTAAACTTCTTTGATTCAACATTACTTTCGTGAGTTTCTATAAGAACATGCCACGGTTAATCTTTTTGTCCTGCTGTGGATTAACCTTCGGTTTGATTCTAATTCTTGACCACCAATAATGGCATCTATGTGCTGCGCACACCTGCCTGCTCGTGTATGCCTAGAGGTGGACCTGGTTAAGAATAGGAATGAGGTTCACTTTAGCAGTCACTGGGTCATCCCCATCCTTAAGTGCGCTTCATTTAGTCTTCCAGTTTGGGGACTCTCTCTTTACCTTCTACAGAGAAGAAACTTCTAAATTTTTCCCCAGAGTGGGGAGGCTCAGTCCCCCAGCTTGTGGAGTGAAGACCTGAGGCTGCTTCGTAGTTACAGTTTTAATTGTTCTCCTTATTTTAGCCAGCCCAGGTCTCTTTGTCTCCCTCCACGGGACCTGGGGCAGTCAACTCCAGAATTTGAGGGGTCACACAATATAAATTGGATTGGTTTTCAGCTTTTCCCACTACCAGTTTTAAATTCAAGCCTGCTGCCTTATTCATCTTTCCAGTTTCCAAAATTTTGATGCCATCAGGCCCTTTCACATTCCTTTTACCCCAAAAGGAGGCATAGTCTACTGAACCCTTTCTTCCTTATCAACGAATCAGAGAACTCTTTCCATATCCATCTAAACAACATTATCTCTCTCTCTCTCTATTTTTTTGTGCACAGATGCATAGTATCCCATCACATAAAGATATCATTATTTATTTAACTACTCTCTCATGGAAGGATACTTGTACTATTATTTTAAAAACTGCTGTAGTAGAAAATATGTGTATATATCAAGAAGTGGAATCACTTGTTCAAATATAATATGAATCTATAATTTTGATGCATAGTGCAAAACTGTTCTCTGTAGGAGTTGTAATAATTCACCCTCCCACCAACAGTACAAGACAGCAGCTGTTTCTCTGCAGTCCGACCAACACAGTGCCTCTACCTTGGATTTTTACTAACTGGTTGAAAATTGTGTTTCAGTGTAGCTTTAATTTGCATGCATCTTACTCTCTATGTGGTTGAGCATCTCCTCATATGTTTGAATCATTTTAATTTACTCTCCTGTGAGCCATCTGTTCATCCCTTGCTCATTCTTCTTCTGGGTTGTTGGGGTTTTTTCTCATAAATTTCTAGAAGCTCTTTAGATATTTTAGATACCAACTGCAAATACTTTTTTCCAATATGTCACTAGTTTTGTGATCTTGCATCCAGCATTCCTTTCTTAAGTTTTTGAAATAAATGTTTAGTTGGTCCAACAATTTTTCCTTAGTGATTTTTAGTTTCAAATGATAAAGAAATTCTCTCTCACACCCATTATATATCCAGCTTGTGTTTCCCAGATAGTCACCCAGATGTCCAACCCCATATATTAAAATATCCATCCTCCCTACAATTATTGGGGAAGCCACCTTTATCCAATATTGAATCCCTTCTTGTATCTGACTTTCTATGTATGTTTGGACTTTTCACTCATTTTTGGACTTCCCAGCCTGCTCCTTTAATCTGTCTGCTGATGTGCTGCCGCCTCACTGTTTCACACACACGTTTGACGTTTTGATGTTTGATCAGGCTAGTGTTCACATGTTGCTCTCTTTTTGGAAATCAGAACTCACTGACTCTCGTGCTCGCTTTTTCCAGGGAGCACAGTAACACAAGGGTGCTCGCCACGCTTCAGCAGAGCCTTCAGGAGGGCGGGCTGGACAGACTTCGGGGGCTTCCCCCCGTGAAGAGCACCAGCCCCCTACAAACTGCTTCAAGCTCACTTACTTTCCCTTCACAAAATCCTCGGGTACCTGGTCACAGGACTGGGGGGAGGTAATGAGGCGAAAGCGCACACGGAATAGGGAAATACCGCTCTCTGATGTGGTGTAAACCCGCCAACTCGAAAGGATGAAGCGGTTCGGAGTTCGGCTCCTTCTCGAGTCGCTGAATCCCGCCTGAATATCTCGGAGGTTTGAGTTTCAGATGGTTCCCTTCAGATGAGAGCACTCCGTCCTCTCTGGCTGCCCTTGGTTCTCCTTCCCGATAGTAACCTGCCTTGTTTCAGTAGAAGAAAAGACGGTATGAGGACAGACGTTTCTTTCAGTTGGTTTTTATTCTCAGGAAGACCTCTAACCTAGTACTCCTTTTCTTGGAGGGGAAAACAGATCAAGATCCCATCTTCACGTGGGTCCACCCACATCCACTGTTTCCTATAAAAGATCTTGCCGATTCTTGGCCAGTCTGTGAAATTCCTCATTGAGCAGGCGTGCCCAGCGCCTGCACCCGCGTGCCAGAGCCTGATGCCGGCGCGACTCTTGCCCTCCCGGCCCGGTTCGTCCGGGTGTAAGAGTGAGACCTGCGGTGCTGGGTGATGCACCCGAGCAACTTGGCACAAGATTACTAATGCGAGGAGAGAAACGCAGCTTAACACCGATAATGCCAGTGATTCAGGATGACATCATTTAACTGTGCAGTCTCAGACTCAAATCCTGAATTTCTCCTGAACTTGCAAACGCTCACCCTGCCCTTTATTTTACAGGATTAAAGTCAAGGGTTCTTGAAGCATGATACCGACTCTGAAAGGCCAAGTCACCCCAGTTCATGGCAAGAACTGTGTTTTGTTTGTTTGTTTCTGAACTGAAACCTAAAAATCTTGTGTGTCTTAAAGATCATGAAAATACCTGCCGAAGAACAGCAGGAATTTGTCCCTTACCAGTTCAACGCCTCGAGATGTTAGGACGGCCAGCAAAACTAGCAGAACCCTAGTCTTGAAGGCAACGCAGTTGCTTAATTTGAAACATTACGTTAGAAAGCGGTCTTCGGTACGAAAGTGGTGGCGGCAGCAGGAGCCACGGGCAAACCACAGCGTGTGAGCCGCAAAGCTGCGAGAAGGCGACGTGCGGTGACCGCTCGGCAGCGTGACACTCCCCGCGGGCTCGAGGTCAACACTCTCCTCGCCTGGCAGCCTGCGCCCCAGGCTCGGGGAGGACGAGGATGGAGCGCGCGCGCCGCGGGCAGGGGAGCCCAGCTGCCCGAGACCGCCCCGGCTCTGCCCCCGGGCGTCTGCCTCTGCAAAGCGACGCTTCGGTGCCTGAGTGCCCGCTTTGCTAACAACGGTAAACGAGAGTCCATTGCGCCCCACTGACCTGTGAACCCCTTCAAGTCAGTGAGCGCCCCTTCTTAACTTCTTGCTGCTTTCAATTCCTGCTTTGCACAAAATAAACGGGTGCCCCCTGTAGAACCCGCCTGGGTTCTCTGGAGGGGCAGTTTGGGTCTCCTTGCAGTGTGGGCTTCCGACGTTTCACTCCTTCTGTGTTGGGGATTTCTTCTCTGAAAAGGAGAATCCAGACTTCAGGGCAGGCTGTATAAAGCATTTTCAAGTTTCCTTGCCATGTTCTTACTGTCGTTGATTTTCTTAGAATCTAAGAACAAAAGGAGTGTGTGTGTGTGTGTGTGTGTGTGTTCTGGGGGTGAGGGCAGAGGTCAGTGGGGAGCATCAGCCTGGGAAATTGGAGCAAAGCCATTTGACCTCGGGACTTTCTATGAGAGCTTTCTGCCAGCAAATGGTTGGTCCAGAGAGGCCTTTGTCCAGATAGACAGCTTGTCTTATGCGTTTTTTATTTAAAGGATACTTAGGAACTTTCATATTAACATTGTTTATCCAAAGTCTGAATTCAGAGGGTGAATTTCTTACCCCTTCCTTGCTATAGATGGTTTAAATATTAAAAAAAAAAAAAGCCTAGTTTTTTTTTTTTTTAATATATCTAAGGTTTTGTGCATGTTGCAGTTTGCAGCAGCAGCACCTTAATCCCTCCCCAGGGGCTGCGATCCTGCCCGTCTCCCCACATTCCTCTGGGCAGGCTGGCTGCCCCAGCGTCTTTCAGCTTGTCCAAGCTTTACATCAGCCCATCACAGTAGCCCCACCTCCCACATTAGAGGGATCTTATTTAGGTCTTTGGCTCCACAGGTATGGCATAAGCACAGACGGTCAGACGGGCAGAGTGCCTGCCTGCTGCCCTCTGCTCTTGCCCCATCTGCAGTGGTGACTGGCATGGGCCCAGGACTCCCGTCTGTTAGACTTGGCGGCGCACTTAAGGGCTGGACCTGCTGTGTAAGCAGGATGTGCACCTGCCCACATAATGGTTTCGGTGAGGAGCCGAATCCGGCCCTCATCCCTGAATGCTAACACTTGACCTTGAATACTATCCCGTAGTCTTTCAGCACCAACGCACTGCAGAGTGTGGAGAAAGTGGGACAGGAGCTAGCATGTTTGAAATCCCTCACGGGGCCGGTATTCTTTCAGGCAAAATCGCTCAGCGCTTCCTTATGTGTTTAGTCTGTACAAGAAAACCGTGAAACCAATGTCATTGTACCCATTTTGTGGGTGAAGTAACTTCGGCCTAGCAAGAGCTCAGGTCATAAGCATGGAACCATCAACCAGCACACGGTCAGTAATTAAGGAAAATAGGACTTGCACTCCACCCTGCCAGACTTCAAAATTACTTATATGCTGGGAGGAATCTCAGAGCAGTTTTCCCACTTAGGGAATAGCATCTGAGAAGGGACGGGGCAAGAGGACTGAGCTCGCATCATCGGCTACCTATTGATGCGCGTGCCCAGGGGTGGCTTGGCGGGCGGTGGCCACAGTGGGTCTCTCCTTTGGGACCCCGCTGGGATCAGGTCGTGCAGATATACGATCAGAGCGCCCCAGAGCTGTGTGGGATGCTGGGGGCCGTTTCATTTGCTTCCCTTTCCTTGTTGCAGATGAAGAAACAGACAGGAAAGGACTTGCCCAGGAAGACTTGTCCAGAGTGAGTCAGAGGCTACCGCCCTGCACTCCAGGCTCCCAGCTGCTCCAGCTTGTCAAACCCTCTACCTTCTTGAATGGCCAGCCTGGGTGATCATTCTCAGTCCACATGGCGAAATCCATCCCTCGATGATACGCCAGCTTCCAACGACTGTAGAAGTGGATCGTGAGGAGCCTTGTGTCAATTTACATATGGTTTCCTGGATGACTCAGACCTCTTGTACCCGGGAGTGCGTTAGTATATGCATGCGTCCCCCACTACACTCCACAGCACCCTCTCCGCCTCGTTACACACCTATCATATGCGCCATGCACGGCAGCCGTCAGGACGTTAGCACGACTTGGCAACACACGCACGATTTAAAGATGCTCCACATTCCCACTCAGCCTTCCTTTAACTTATTTCTTGAAATTATAAGAATGTTTTCATTATTCTAAAATGAATAGGATGGAGAGTTAATTATAGTTTTTCATTTCAAATTTACCTCTTCATAAGGTCACTCGCTGATTTAAGAACCGGCTTATCCCCAATTGCCTGCAGCTCATATTTCCTCCCGGCTTTCCAGGGCTCTGCTGACTCATAACATAAAATCACTTTACCTTCCAAGGCCTCAGGTTTCTCATTTGTAAACTGGAGAGGCTAATACAGACCAGCTTTGAGGCATTTTTGGTGGCAAGCAGTGAAAAATGAGAGCCAGCTAAATTGTGGTTTTCTTGTACTCAAAGAAGAAAGCTTTCAGAAAAGTCTAAGTGACTGTTGAGGCCAGCAAATCAATAGCTCATCTGATTCAATATCTTTTCCTTTTTTGTTTTGCAATTCTGTCATATAATTTAATATAAAAGGAGAAATAAACTTATGACTTCTTAAGAGACATACAGGAGAACAGTTAACTTCCTTCGTTGAGTTCTGACCTGAAAAAGATCAGAAAAATGAACAAAAATTTCACATTGTGCCCAATCTTCAGAATCTGTAAGACAAGGAAAGGGAAACTGAATTATTAAGCTGGATCAAGTGACGGGTGATACGGCAAAACTTCCTTCATTCTGTACATTTTCTGTGCTTATTTCTTAGATAACACTGCTTTTGTTGTTACTGTTATTTTTGTTTCTGTGTAGGAAAATTATTATAATCTAGTTGTGGTGAGTATGTGCAGGGAATGTTACATATTAGATTTGAAAGGATTAATGAATTCTTCGAAACACCCTCTTCTTTGCTAAATCATATTGACAGAGATTAAAGGTGCTTTGTGTTCAAAATAACTCCTCCAGGAAGTATTCAGACACATTCATCTAGCATTACTTTTTCTGCCACATTTGCACCTCTTTTGTGGCTATGTCCCTGCCGTCTCCTCATTCATATACAGCCTTGGTTTGCAGGCTGTGATCCTAACAGAATGAGGGTCTTTGAGTGCTTTTTCCTGGGTAATCTCACTATCAGCATTATACCTGCTATAGAATGGATGCTCAGGGAAAAAAAAAAAAAAAGCTTATTGATTGAATTAATGAATTGGTGAGTGACTGAATGGAGAATACCAAAGTAGAAATATGTAACTGACCAGGAGAAGTGTTTGATGTTTGAAAACTTAAGATGTTTCTGGTGTAACCAGGGGAAAAAAATGACCAGTGAGATAACTGCAGGCCCGACGGACGTTCCTTAAAGCAGTGCTTCTCAGACGTCAATGCAGATGTGAACTGCCTGGGAATCGTGTTTAGATGCAGATTCTGATTCATTGCATCTGGGTGGGGGCCTGGGATTCTGCAAGGCTAATAACCTCTTAGGTGCTGCTGGTCTACCGTCTGAATATCAAGCCTGCCAGGACTAGGCTTGGCAAAATGATGGGCCACCCTTGAGTGTGGCTGACACTGGGCCCAAAGTTCACAGGGTTCTGCTTGTGGAGTTACAGTGGATTCTTGTTCTCTGTGGTAGTTGCCTTCTATCAAGTCACTGAAGACTGAATTAGCAAACACTGAACTATTGACGCTGAGGGAATCACAGAGCTAGGTCTCCGTATGCCCCTGGTCACAGCATTTTTGCCAGCTAATCAATACACAATCTTGTTTTATACGTGTTTCTTTTTGGGGGGGCTTCCCTGGTGGCTCAGTGGTAAAGAATTCGCCTGCCAATGCAGGAGCCGCAGGAGATTCGGGTTTGATCCCTGGGTCAGAAAGATCCCCTGGAGAAGGACATGGCAACACACTCCAGCATTCTTGCCTGGGAAATGCCACAGACAGAGGAGCCTGGCGGGCTACAGTCGATGAGGTCGCAAAGAGTCGGTTATGACTTACGTGTTTGAGCACAAATGTGTTTCTCACAGGCATTTCACTAAATACATATTACTGATTCATCAGCATTGAATTCCTGAGTCACACCATGACGCATCCCTGAATGAAGCTTATCCAGCATTTGGGCTTGCTCCGTGAGATATGTCACAGCCTTCTTGCAGTCAGGGACACTTCACACAGACAGTATTATGCTTGGAGGCCATGATAAACAGCAAAATCACCCCCTAAAACACAAAAATGTGCAAATTGTGACACTGAATACACTTCAAAAACAACGTGTTACAGTCTGAGAGCTAAAATAAGGAGGCAGAACACCACCTTGCTTGACCTCAGCTGGGAGCTTGTAAAACGGGCAGCTGGTATGTTTCACCTCTTTGCACAGAATGGCCACAACAGTGAAAATGCCGTCAGTATTGATCTGAGGGGCTACACATAAACTTTGGTGGGTAGGGGGTAGGTGAAACCACAATTATGGACTGTGAGACTGTGAGTGATGAGGATTGACTGTGTAATATTCAGGTGTGTGATGAACCCGAAGAGACCTAAAAGTTGCAGAAACTTCAGCTGCAGAAATGTCCAGAACATTTCAGGACACTGTGATAAAATAATTGGATTCTTCTGGGAAATTACAAAGAAAGCCTGTGTGTCTCACTGGCCAGCAGGCAGGGACCACCGTGAAATCCCAGAAGAAGGCAACGCTTGCGAGTCTCAAGACACGGCAGCAGGCGCAGCCCTGGCCTGGTTCAGACTTCAGAGGGGAACGCAGGCACTGCGATTAGACAAGACCGCAGGGCTTCCCACGCAGTCATCAGCTACAGAAGTGTCTCCCAGTCAGCATTCCTCACACCTTCCCCCCAAAGTTCCTCTAATGGCAGAGGAGAGTCAACATGTATTCCCAATTAAGCAGAAGCATGTATATAGATACAGTGGGAAATCATTCAGCTATAAAAAAGAATGAAATACTGTCTTTTGCGTCAACATTGGGTGGACCTTGAGAATATTATGTTTAGTGAAATGTCAGACAAATATTAGATGATATCACATATGTAGCATCTAAAAGTAATACAAAGGAGTGCATATGCAAAGCAGAAACAAAGTCACAGATATGGAAATGAACTCATGGTTGACCAAGGGGAGAGGAAGGGGATGGAGGTACAAACTAGAGCATGAGATTAAAAGGTACAAACTACTATGTATGAAATAGGTAAACAGCAAGAATAGACTGTATGCCACAGGATGTTGTAGGCCTTATCTTGTAATAACGTAAAATGGAATATAATCTGCAAAAATACTGAATCACTATGTTATACACCTGAAACTGACACAATACTGTAAATCAGCTATCAGTTCAGTTCAGTTGCTCAGTCGTGTCCAACTCTTTGCGACTTCATGGACTGCAGCACACCAGGCCTCCCTGTCCATCACCAACGCCTGGAGTTTATCCAAACTCATGTTCATCGAGTCAGTGATGCCATCCAGCCATCTCATCCTCTGTCATCCCCTTCTCCTCCTGCCCTCAACCTTTCCCAGCATCAGGGTCTTTTCAGATGAGTCAGCTCTTCGCACGAGGTGGCCAAAGGATTGGAGTTTCAGCGTCAACATCAGTCCTTCCAATGACCGATGGATGACTTCTTTATTCCAGACTCCCCTTCCGGGACGGAACCCGTCCCCAGCTCTTTGTCTCTCCCTCTACTTTTTTTTCTTTTCTTTCTTTTGTCCTACCTCCTCACGTCGGCACTGGGTCGCCTCTCCAGATGCCCGATGTCCTCTGCCAGCATTCAGTTCCTGTTTTTTGGAGTTTGCTCGGCCTTTAAAAGTTCTTTTGGTATATTTATTGGGGAGAGAGTGTTCTCCCCGTCCTATTCCTCCGCCATCTTAGTTTCTCCCAGGTCCGATGGATGACTTCCAATGACTATAGTTGAAATCAACCATATGTCCATTCAGAAAGCGTATTCCTAAGAACCTGCCTCAATAAAGCCCAGTGTTGCATTCCACTTTATGAGCTATCTGGGTTTGTTTGAACGTGACGGTGTTCCATATTATTTACCGTCCGATCAGCCTCCCACCAGGAGCCCCGTGCCCTCTCCCTCTCCTGACATGCACCACCACCCAGGGAGGGGCCCCCCACCCATCTCTGTGTTGGTCATCTAGACTGGCCACCGCCTGCTTCTGTAAATAAAAGCATTTGTGGAATACAGCCATGCCTACTCGTTTAATGTTATCTGTGACTGCTGTGACGCTACACAAGCAGAGCAGAGTACTTGCAACAGAGACTGTCAGGCCCACGCAGCTGAAATTATCTGCTATCTAGTTCATTGTGGAAAAGTCCCTCCACCTCTGGTCTAAATTTTTGTGTTGCTCTTTCTTAATGATTGATGTTATCATCTTCCAAACTTCATATGTAAAGAAGACTTTCAGATATTAAAAAAAAAAAAAAAACAGGCAGGCCTGAATTCATTCATTTCAACTGATTCTCAACTCAGATACTGATTTCTCTGGAGTGAGTCAGATCTTCAATTTGACAAGATTCACTTGTAACTTGAGTGAAACCAAATAGGAACTGGACCTGTTAACAGGAACCAGATTTTTTTAGTCTGAGCTGAGCCTGTCCCTCTGGTCTGGAGAGCCTATGGTGTTTTATATCATGTAAAGGTCAGTACTTCCTTGTGTGGGTGATTCAGTAATGGGTGATAAACAGGGGAAAATTAGTGTTTAGACTAACGCTGATAGTCTAAACGATCAGTGTAGACTGATAAACAAGGATGAAGAAAAGGAATTTAAACATAATGGGGCATAAGGAAGGGGGGAGATGTAGCCACATGCAGGACAATGGAGAGGATTTGGCCGCCTGGAGTTTGACAGCCCAAGGTAGTCAGGACAGAAGCAGCTGGGGCAGAGTTCAAGCAACGCTTTGAGAAAATGCTGAGGTTTAATCTGGGATAAATGCGACTGACAAATCCAGAGGACGGGGCTAAAAATAGCAGGTAAGCTGGGGGAAAGGAAACACAGATCTGAAACAGCAAGAGGAAGCATGATAGCAGAGCCAGGAAACATCCAGAAGACTGCACCACAAGGAGGAAAACCATCTTGCCTTCAATGGGTTTTTGTCAACGTTTGGAGTTTGGGCAATTTGAATGAGCTGGAAGACACTGAAGGTTTTGAGAGGTCCATTCATTCAATAAACAGAGTTTTCAGAAGGCGTGTGAAATTTTTTTTTTTCTTTCCTGAGATTCAGAGCAAGACCTGGAGAATCACACAGAATCTTGATTCTTCAGGAGTTGGGAGATGTAATGGAAAAGCAGAATAAAGTTTGTAAGACATAGCATATTATTTGCAGCAAAGTTGGAAAACTTACTCCTGGAAAGGCTTGGCTCAAGGGAATAAAAGGAGAGATTTATATGGGGGAAATCTCGAAGACTTTATATGGGGGAAATGCACATTAAAGTTTGATTGGTGTTACGTATTGTCTGTCTCAAGAGTTTTCACATCTGGGTAAAACACTCCAAATAGGCCTTCCTCTCTTCTGCCCCTGCACATGAAATGGCTGGGCCAGTTACTGCTGATTATTCACTGTTAATTTGAGGTATGGAAATACATAAGGGCAGGGATTTCTTCTTGAAAAAGGGAACACTGTAAGTTTCCCTTGCTTCCCACTGGCTTCCTAGTTGATTAATGGAATTGCCATTCCTCCAGAGTGGAATCTGGCCAAAGACGACCCAGAAGATAACCAAGTGGTGAGACTGAAAATGGAACAACAGACTGGTTCCAAATAGGAAAAGGAGTATGTCAAGGCTGTATGTTTATTTAACATAAATAACCCTGCTTATTTAACTTATATGCAGAGTACATCATGAGAAATGCTGGGCTGGAAGAAGCACAAGCTGGAATCAAGATTGCCAGGAGAAATATCAATAACCTCAGATATGCAGACGACACCACCCTTACGGCAGAAAGTGAAGAAGAACTAAAAAGCCTCTTGCTAAAAGTGAAAGAGGAGAGTGAAAAAATTGGCTTAAGGCGCAACATTAAGAAAACTAAGATCATGGCATCTGGTCCCATCACTTCATGGGAAATAGATGTGGGGAAACAGTGGAAACAGTGTCAGACTTTGTCTTTGAGGGCTCCAAAATCACTGTAGATGGTGATTGCAGCCATGAAATCAAAAGACGCTTACTCCTTGGATGGAAAGTTATGGCCAACCTGGATAGCATATTGAAAAGCAGAGACATTACTTTGCCAACAAAGGTCTGTCTAGTCAAGGCTATGGTTTTTCCAGTAGTCATGTATGGATGTGACAGTTGGACAGTGAAAAAGGCTGAGCGCCGAAGAATTGATGCTTTTGAACTGTGGTGTTGGAGAAGACTCTTGAGAGTCCCTTGGCCTGCAAGGAGATCCAACAAGTCCATCCTAAAGGAGATCAGTCCTGGGTGTTCATTGCAAGGACTGATGTTGAAGCTGAAACTCCAATACTTTGTCCACCTGATGCGAAGAGCTGACTCACTGGAAAAGACCCTGATGCTGGAAAGGATTGGGGGCAGGAGGAGAAGGGGACGAAAGAGGATGAGATGGCTGGAGGGCGTCATCAACTTGATGGACATGGGTCTGGGTGGACTCCGGGAGTTGGTGATGGACAGGGAGGCCTGGCATGCTGCGATTCATGGGGTCGCAAAGAGTCGGACACGACTGAGCGACTGGACTGAACTGAAGACTGAAAAGAACCTTAGTTCTTGCATTATGGAGCCCTGGTATACTCTTTGTCGGACTTCCAGTTACGTGAAAGATCACATTTTTCCTTTGTTTTGGTCATTTGGGGTTGGAATTTCTCTTCCTGCCTGTCAAAATCATACTGATCCATACTGATAGATGCCAGGCTCTTCTTCGGAGACAGAGGCTACAGTGGTGAGTAAGAGCTAGACCCAGGCTGATTGGGAGAGCAAAGAAACCAGATGATTTTAGGAGAATAATCTGTTATGGATATTAGATCCCCCAGCTCCGGTTATCTGACTACTCTTGATTAAATGATTTGATTTTGGGGAAGAGAATGGATTCTGAGGGAGCAATACAAACCCACCATGGAGGTTAGGATTTCTAAGGTGATGGAAATAGACTTGGTGACACCTAAGGGGAAGGTTGGTGATAAGGGGTGATATGGTTCGGGGGAGCCTGGAGGGGTGTTTCCTCTAGGAAATCTCTCTGAAGGAAACTCAAAAGGAATCCAAAAATGGAAATGAACACCAGGAGAATATAGAGGGAAAGAAATGAAGGAAAATGTATTTAAAGGAGACAACGGTTCATGGTGTCAAAAGTAGTACGAGATCAACGAAGGTGCAAACTGTAAATCGTCCACTAGGTTTGACCAGAAGGTCAATAAGAAACATCACAAATGTAGTGTCTGTGTAGAGATGGTGTGAGCTGAACAGCGAAAAGAGGGAAAGAAGTAGAAACGAGGTGGGGTATTTTTTCTCAAACAGCTTAATTGGCAAAGAGAATAGGAAGAGATGGAAGGTTGTGTGTATTGGTGGGGCAGGGCAGGAGGAGAGATTGCAAAGTTCTGTGGGAAATTCTGTTTGGCCTGCGGATGGAGAGCCTCTACCAGAGAGGAACAAGCGAGGTCCTTCAGCCCTGATCACAGGCCCAGGTCACACAGCTGGCGTTTGGAAAGCCTGCTGTGAAAAGGTCCACCCTGTGATTCACACGTTGAGCAAAGGGAGTTAAATGAACAGACTCGGATCACCCAACAGCGCAAAGGGTTTGTTGAGTCTGGCTGTCAGAGTCATGGCTTTTCATTCATTGCATGATGTCACTGCTGGTGCCTTTCTCAGCAAGATGTGCCCGTTCCACGGTTTTGAATCAAGTTCAAAGCTTATTCAGCAAAATTTTAAAAGCCTGTTTTTAACTGTAAAAGTTATGCATGTAAGTGGATGGTAACGCACCCCAGTATTCTTGCCTGGAGAATTCCATGGACAGAGGAGCCTGGGGAGGTACAGTCCATGGGGTAAGAGGCAGACAGGACTGAGAGCATCACACCAGGACTACACTGTAAGTGATGGAGACATCAACCTCCACCCCCCCACACACACACAGAGGAACACCCTCTCCAAACCCTGTGGTCTGTTTCCTTTTAGCCTTTTGCTGTCTGCGCGTTTATTAGCAGCCCCCAGGTCTCAGTAGATCACTAAGCCTGGATGCCTTGAGAAGCAGCTCTGAGACGTGAGGTCTAGGCCTCCTCTCCAAGCACCAACAATATACTTTGGAAGCTACCAAATACAGATGCTTTTTAAAGGTAGTTTTAATATGTGAAAGTCTTTATCGGATTTGTTACACTATCGCTTCTGTTTTATGTTTTGCTTTTCTGGCCAGGAGACATATGGGACCTTAGCTTCTCAATCAAGGATCGAAACCTCAGCCCCTGCATTGGAGGGGAAGGTTTTCACCACTGGACTGCTAGGGAAGTCCCATGCGTGCAGAATTGAGTGGGCATTCAGCAAGGTGGACCAGCTGGCAGGGTTAAGGCAGCGATGAGGTGGACATAGCATGCAAGTCAGGGAACAAATTCTGTCTGTATTTAAAATGTTGGTATTTTGTTCCTTATTAATTTTTTTTCATTAATTTTGATTAAAAAATATTCCATTAAAGCATTGTGTATCTTGATGACTGAGTTTTGCAACCGAGGCGAATGGCTCCCTCGCCTCCCTCTCACTCTGCCTGGTGACACCCTGGAGAAGAGACGAGCTTTAGTTTCAGACAGATGCAGGTTTGAATGCATCTCTCCCATTTTCTAGAAGTGTGGCTTGAGCAGGTTACCTGACTTCTGTAAGCTCAGTATCCTCATTTGTAAAGTGGAAAGAATTACATTGAGTTAATACAGATAAAATGCTTAGTTTAGGGACAGCGACTATTCAATAAGTAGAATATTATTCCAAAAGCAAAGTGAGCAATCATCTGGATTGCTAGATAATTACGTACAACAGTACTATCCATTAGAAACTGAATGTAAACCACCTGTGTGATTTTACATTTTCCAGTGGTTGCTTCTAAAAATGTAAAAGCAAAACATGAAAATAGTGTTAATAATGCTGCTTAAACCTGATTTATTCAAAATATTCTTACTTCAACATGAAATCAATGTGAAAATTATTAATGGAATTTTTCACACGTCTAACACCAAGTCTGGGGACGTCGGGCACGTATGCTGCGCTTGATGAGTGTGTGTCCCCAGCCACGGCTGACTCTGCGCAGCCCCACGGACTGTCACGCCCCAGGCTCCTCGGCCCGTGGCACTGCCCAGGCGGAGATACTGGGCTGGGCTGCCATTTTCCCCTCCAGTTCTGTACGTTATAAGGTACCTCGGTTCGGAGAAGCAGCGCGCCAAGTGTTCGTAGCCACCCTGAAAGGTTGCTGCCGTTTGGACAGATAACAGGCGTTCTGTGAAGACCACTGGAGGTGAGAACCGCGGGGGCAGAAGTGAAGAGAAAGCGAGACATTTCTAGCCCTTTCAGAAGGGAACTTTGGAGAGAACGCACCCATTAGGAAAGTTACATTGCCTCCTCTTTCGTTTCTACCAGCTTATCAAACACTATTTGCTTATTCTTTTATTCTATTGGACTCTAAGGGGCTTCCCAGGGGGCACTAATGGTAGAGACCCTGCCTGCCTAAGGAGGGGAGAGAGAAGTCTGGTGGGTTACTGTCCACGGGGCCGCAGAGAATCTGACACGACTGAGCACGTACACACTGAACTCTAAGAACACCATAGTGTTACTCAAAGTACAGTCACCACAGACTAAATATTTTGAGTTTTAAATCAGTCTATTCCCTGCACCAAAAATTAATAAGCATTTGAAAGCATAATGCCCAGACACATGACAGATATTTTAAAAACTCAACAAATTCCAACCTAAAGGCAGAAAAAAATACAACTAAACTAAAAGCTGGCAAGGATTTATAATGTTAAAGAAACTCTTGCTTAGGCCAAATTCTTAACAAGACATTGGGCCTGTAAGTAGTGTGTCTTTTATTGAAAAGCTGAGAATCTGTATTTGTTTAATTCACTTGTGTCAAGAAAAAAGAGAGAGAAAGCATTTCCCAAGAAATATGTGCAATATCCTTAGGCACAGTGCATGATCAAAAACAATTTTTACAACGTTAACTCCAAGTATGTTTGCTTCCTGGCCTTCCCCTGCCCTCTCAGTGGCATCTTTACCTCCTTTATCCCACACATGCCACTGAATGTTAGCAGTGAATGCAAACCAGCCTCTGCATTTAAGACTAAAAATCCCAGCCAGCATCTTCAGGAGCAAGTTATTTTCCTACCATGAAAGAAATTGCTGCTACTTTGTATGTTTATGGTTTACCTGGGGCTTCCCACGTAGCTCAGTGATAAAGAGTCTGTCTGCCAATGCAGGAGACTCAGGAGACACGTAGCGTTCAATCCCCAGGCAGGGAAGATCCCCCAGAAAAGGAAATGGCAACCCACTCCAGAATTCTTGCCTGGGAAATCTCATGGACAGAGGATCCTGGTGGGCTACAGTCCAGGGAGTTGCCAAGAGTCAGACGCGACAGAGGGACTGAGCATGCATGCATGCATGGTTCATTTATGGCATTTAACATTTTACTTCAAACCAAGGTATAATTTTGGAGTGCATGAATTGACTTTTTGGAAATGGCAGGGATGATATTTCTTTAACCAAAAGTGCTTTTCCTATGACCTGTATATCTTCAAGGTAAAAGCTGAGTCATCCATGGTGCATTAAGAAACATCCTTTTCCTTCCAACTCCATCCTCTTGGACAGGGAATGGATATGTCAAATCTCACGTAAGAATCATTTCTGGGAAGTTTTTCAAGTCTGAGTGTATGAGAAAGGAAGCTGTTTAACCTACTGCAGCCTTAACTGCTCCACGTGTGTGCCTGGATCAGCGCTTTCAGCCTCATCCGAGAGCTCATTAGAGAGACACAACCTGGAGCCCCATCCTATCAATCAGATCCAAGCCTTCGCCTTATGAGGTCTACCAGATGCTTTCTTTGCACATTAATGTTTGAGAAGCAGCAATCTACAAATAAGACCCTGATACTGGGAAGCATTGGGGGCAGGAGGAGAAGGGGACGACAGAGGATGAGATGGCTGGATGGCATCACCAACTAGATGGACATGGGTTTGGGTGGACTCTGGAAGTTGGTGATGGACAGGGAGGCCTGGCGTGCTGCGGTTCATGGGGCCACAAAGAGTCGGACACGACTGAGCAACTGAACTGAACTGAATCTTCAAAGCACAATGATCTCCATAGTTCTGTTTAAATAATCATTGTTAAAAGACATCATAATAAATTGTTTCATTCCTGTTACCATTCTTCAAATTAAAATAAAAAGTTTCCCTATTTCACCATTTAACTAACTTTAAGTTTTCCCTGGCTTTCAAGTTCTCAGCCACTCCCTGAGCAGTCACTCTCTGGTTCGGCCCAGACTTCACTCATTAATCATTTCCTTTCACACTTCTGGTCTCTTTCCAGCTTTCCAGAGCCTTTCTGGGATCCAAGAGCCTGAAAATAGCATCCCAGATGTGTCCACCTCCGTTTGCCCTCCCTCCCTGCTCTATGACAGTCTTCTGAGACAGCCCGAAATAGCACTGGCCTTTTTGTGCTGGGATTTAAACATTCTCAGGCAGGTTTGCATTTTTAAAATGAAAAACTAAAAATCTGGAATAGCTAAATTGCGTATGTAACAATTCAGATCACTGGTTGATCTTCTACCAAGCCATAGGTTCTATTTAAAAACCAGAGATGCTGATGGAGAAACAAAGCGCAGCCTGCTTCTCTTCTTCAGCCTAGGGCCAACAGCTGTAACAAGCGCACCAGGGCTGGTTTCGGGAGCAGATGCTGTCCCAGTGTTGCTGTGTTTATCTTAAAAGTCTAAAAGTGCTTTACGAGCGAATAACATTAAAAATCAAAAAAAGGATGAATTTGACCAAACTAAGTCAATTCTGTCACACACATAAGAATGTTAGTATGTCAGAACGATTCCAGCCAGTTGCTTTTCCACATAACTTGGAAAACATGCATATTGCCCAAGGAGGGAATCCGTTTGGATTTGAGAATACAGCTGTGAGAATGGCCTACCTATTGTACCTCTATTTGCTTGTTTGGGAACTGTTTAGATGAGCTTTTAACTGGTAAGGACAGTTCTTGAAAAAGAAACAAAACTGCTGCTTTCTATTTGCTATCACATGTCTAGAAAGCAAGAGGGCTGGATTCCGATTTCTCCTTCAGGAGTCACTTTAGGTCTTTTTGCCCTCAGGCCCAAGCTTCCCCTCAAGGAGAGTTCCTCCAAGGCTGTAATCTGTTTTTCCACTTGATCAGCCTACTAGTTTGGTCTTTAATAATTCACATCTGCTTTGAGCGCTAAGACAGGAGGGCATGTAAAGATGGCACAACGAGAAGACTAATGTAAGGGTGGAAAGAGCATGGCATGACTGCCTTGGGTTTGAGATCACTGTGAAGAAAGCTGAAAGTGTTCAAGGCCCTGGAGTCACGCAGCTTCCTCTACCAATAGTCTGGCAGCCAAGGGGCCCCAGTCCAGTACGGTGGGGTAGTTTGCTCGGAAATGTACTTTTCAGGAAAGTGCTTTAAAGATAAAGATTAAAAGCGAGTTAAGAGACCGAAATGGCAATATTATCACTCCAGGGGGTGCTTAAAAGTTGAACTTTTCCTAGAAAGCTATATAAATAAAGATGGGATCTTTAAATGCTGTAAAGTGTGAATTATCAAAGTTTAAAATTTTAAAGAATGAAATATTGCCAGTTGCAGCTACATAGATGAACCTAGAAATATTATACTAAGTGATATAAGTTAGACAGAGAGAAACAAGTATATGACAACATCTATATGTGGAACCTAAAAAATAATGCAAATGAATCTACATACAAAACAGAGACTCACAGAGAAGGATTAAATTAACAGACACAAGCTACTATAAAAAATAGATAAGCAACAAAGACTTACTGTATAGACAAAGTACAATATTCGATATCTTATAATAACCTAAAATGGAAAAACCACATGTCTATAACCGAGTCACTTTGCTGAGCGCCTATACTAACACCTCTCAACACTGTAAGTCAACTAGACTTCCATTAAGACAAAGATATGAAATTTTTAAAAACTGATGTAGGGATTTAATATAAACAGATGCAAAATCTATGTAAATTGTTTGGGGGGAGGGGAGGAAGATGTGACGTAAATTAAAAAAATATATATTTCTAATTCTAAGTACTCTCAAATTGGCTCTGTAGAAATCATGAAAGCACTTCCAAAAGAGAGACATTCCAAAACAGCCCTACACATTTCAGTACAGTGCTAACCCTCCATTTGAGCAAACTCCAGGAGATGGTGGAGGGCACAAGAGCCCGGTGTGCTGAAGTCCATGGGGTTGCAAAGAGCTGGACATGACCTAGCGACTGAACAAGGACAAAACCCCTCCATCATGCAGTTTGCTTTCACAGGGTATTGGCAAAGTCCAAGTGGAAATCATGAACTGCCCTCCTCATTGCCAACATATGCAGTCTACTTCCAGCCATCTTTTCTAATCTGTGGTCTTCCCAGGTGGCAGAGTGGTAAAGAATCTGTCTGCCTACCAAGGCAGGAGATGCAAGAGACTCAGCTTCACTCCCTGGGTCTGGAAGACCCTCTGGAGAAGGAAATGGCAACCCACTCCAGTATTCTGGCCTGAAAAATCCCATGGACAGAGGAGCCTGGTGGGCTACAGTCCAGGGGCCACAAAGAGCTGCACACGACTGACTGAGCATAGCACACCTTTTCCAACCTACCCGCCTAGTTTGTGCCCAAACCTCACAACTCGGCTTTAGCGTCAGCCAAGACAAGTCTGTGGCTGAAAAAGAACAAACTTAACCCTACATGTAACCCTGATTTCTCTAGACTGGAAAAACCGCAGCAAAAAATCAGGTCTTCAGTAATAACCGAAGCAAGACTGGCTCCAGCCCGACCAACTTTATTTTGAGTCTAGAGGCCCCTGCACCACCCGCCAGGTTAGCCCAGCAGGACTCAGGAGGAGGGGCTCCCTGCAAAGCCCTGTGCCCTCTGCTCGCCTGCACCCCGACAGACCCATCGGCCCCGCGCCCCGGCCCCCCCCACCCGCTGCGCCCACAGCCAGCTCAGAAGTGGCCTCCACTTGCCCCCCTGGAAGCCCAGGCACTTTCTGCCTGAAGGAAGCAGAGATTTTACTTCCAAATGAATTGCTTCCTATTCAACCCTAGACAGTGTGGCCTGAAAGAATGACCGAAGTTCTCTGGTGTCTTTCAGGAGTATTTCGTGTTTCCCTTTAGCTTAGCAGTTTTGAATCCTCCCAGGACATGGAACTGCTCAGAGAGCTTTAGACACAAGCCCTATATTTTAATCTAATTGCTCTAGGATGAGGCCCAGGCTAAGTGCCTTTGAAAAGCTCCCAGGGGATTTTAATGTGCAGCTGGAGCTGAGCTGGAGAGTGCCCCGGAGCATTTCTGAGCCGCCATGGTGCTCAGGATCCCGGCTGGCCAGCGGGCTCCGCCATCGGGCTCATCCTTCCCTTCCTTTCCTGGCTGTGCCCTCTTCTGGTGGGCCCCTCCTTGTCGGCTTGATGTAGCCACACCCCTGCTCTCTCCCCCTAGGGATGCCTCAGCACCCACGCTTCTACAGGCTCCGCTGCCCACCCCAGGGGCCACCAAGCAGTCAACATCTTCAGAATCAGACCCAACACTGCTAATAATAAACACTTGACTCTCCCTATGTGCCAGAATTACACCATTTAATCCTCACCACACTTAATCATTTAATCCTCACAACATTTAATCATTTAATTCTCACAAGGGCTTCCCTGGTGGCTCAGCCTGAAGAATCTACCCACAGTGCAGGAGCTGCAGGAGACACAGGTTCAATCCCTGGGTCAGGGATACCCCCTGGAGGAGGGCATGGCAAACCACTCCAGGGTTATTGCCTAGAGAATTCCCAAGGACAGAGGAGCCCGGCGGGCTACAGTCCATGGGGTTGCAAAGAGTCATACCTCACTGGGCATGTAGTCCTCACAACATTTAATCATTTAATCCTCACAGCAACTTTATGAAGTATGCGTTATTATTATCCCACTTTACAGATAAGGAGAATGAAGCACAGAGAGGTTAGGGAGTATGGAGGAAAATCCCAAAGAGAAACCTCCAAGTTTCTACCTCCTGATTATCCAGCCAAAGGCTAATACAGATACTGCTATTGATGGGATTTTGCAGATGTACTTTAAGTTCCAAACCAATTTCCCTTAAGTTTCAGAGATTCACCCAGGTCAAGTCTGATCTAATCAAATAAATTGCTTAAAAGTAGAGTTTTTTCCGACTGACAGCAGAAGAGGAAGTTAGATTTGAAACATGAGGATTTTAATGCTTACAATGTTTTAATGCTGGCTTTGCATGTGGAGGAGGGTGTGTGATGAAGAAAGCAGGTGAGCTCTAAGGAAAGAGTGACTGGAGGCTGACAAGGTGTGTGCTGGTCACTCAGCAGGGTTCAGCTCTTCTAAGGCCTCCTGGACTGTAGCCTGCCAGGCTCCTCTGTCCATTGAATTTTCCAGGCAAGAATACTGGAGTGGGTTGCCATTTCCTTCTCCAGGGGATCTTCCCAACCCAGGAATTGAACCTGGGTCTCCTGAGCTACAAGGGAATGAAATGGAACCTCAGACATATGGTGGCAAGAAATAGACTTCTACCAAGGAAGTGAATGACCTGGAAAGTGAATTCTTCCCCAGAGCCATCAGGTAAGAGCCCAACCCACATGACACCTTGACCTCAGCCCGGAGACTCTAGGGAGCCTGGAGCCCAGTCACAGAGCCCTGGTGGACTTCTGCCTTCAAGACTGTGAGCTGATCGTGGGTGTGATGCTAAGGCATAAAGTATGGTGATCTGGTACAAAATAACAGAAAATTAATCGTGGCAACTTGCCCAAGATAAGCCAGACAGCAAGCAATAAATGGAAGATTTCAGAGCAGGTTCAGTCACTCAGTCGTGTCCGACTCTGCGACCCCGTGGACTGCAGCACGCCAGGCTTCCCTGTTCAGATTCAAATCCAAGTAATTCGAATCAACAGCTTTTTCAAATTAAATCCCCTCATGCAGTGGATCCAAGCTGCCATGGACGACAGACGTGGTCCTGTGCGCACCCACTCATGACCTCCTGACAGAGGCTGTGTGATTAGATTGCAAGTGCTGGTCTGAGGGTCCGCTCCCTTCTGAGGAGGTCTCCTGGCAGGCTGCTTCATCCCCTGGGCAAAACATTTTGGTCAGTTTGCATCATGTTCCCTGGAACTAACTCCACATGGACTTCGGTTCGGATGCGATGTCCTCTGTACACAGGGTCATAATTCCCTCTGCTGGGCAGGTACAACACGTCACACCCAGAGGCCCGGCTCGATCCCAGCACCCGTCATGGTCCATACTTGGCCTTCGTTTTCAGGCTGAGCTGCGTTCAGAAATGCGCTGCGCTTGTTTGGATTCTCCTCTGCTTCGTTGTGCGTGGATAACCAGGGTGTTTACATGTCTCTTTTTCCCACTAGAATAGATACTGAGAACTCACTGGTCAGTATGTCATAGTTTTTCTTTCTATAGCTCTAAAAGTTTTTATTTCCTAAATGACAACTAAGTGCCAGAGAGTATACTAACTGTTTTTCTGATGTCTCATTTAATCTTCCCAACAATTCTGTGAGGCTGGTATCATTATTTTCGTATTACAGAAAACTGAAGTGCAGAATTAGGAAGGAAGAATCCATTTGATTCTTCTTGTCACAGCTGACAAGGAGGGGAGCTGGGTTTCTCCATGGGGCTCTTCACCTTCAAAACCCTTCATCAACAATATATATTAGGTTATTATTATTTTAATAGTAATTATTATTATATAATAAATAATAAAAATAGTACTATTCTTAAAGATATTAATAAAAATAAAAAGGCTGTTGCTTTTTTTATCTTTAGAGTGCCCCTAGAAGGCTAGACACCCCCCAGGGCCCAGCGCTTCAGTGTGGTTCAGCGGAACGTCTCAACCCCCTCAAAACCTCAGTCTCCAGGCAGCATCTTCGTTAGCCTGTGCTTCTATCTATCCCACACCTCCGAGTCCAGTCCTATCCCATATCTCCATTTCTGGTTCTAAAAACTGTTTCACTTACGGATGCTGGCTTGCGTGGGATTTCCATTGACGTAAAACTAATTCAGTAACAATTCCAAGATAAAAAAAGAAGCAACTTTGTGGGAATCCATTCTTAAACACACTTGATTAGCTTCTTCAGAATAAATAAATCACATGAATTCTCTGCACTGTCTTCTATAAACATCCTGTGTTTTCTGATAAAGAAGATGCTTAGTGTATGCATATTTCAGGGATCTGTTATTATCAAGAAACGCTATATGTATAAAACATTTCTGGTGTGTGTGCTAAGTCACTTCAGTTGTGTCCAACTCTTTGCAACGCCATGGATGGTAGCCCGCCAAACTCCTCTGACCATGTGATTCTCCAGGCAAGAATACTGAAGTAGGTTGGCGTTCCCTCCTCCAGGGGATCTTCACAACCCAGGGATCAAACCTGCGTCTCCTACGGCTCCTGCATTGCTGGTGGATTCTTTACTGCTGAGCCTCCAGGGAAGCCCATAAAACATGTCTGGACATTTCCATAATTCAGTCGATAATGATAGCTCTTTCTAAGAAGAACCTGCCAATTAAGCAATCGTCAGATTAAAATCAAGTTTATTTCTTCTTTTGCAGGCAAAATCTTGGTTAATAAAATGATCACAATTTTCCTTTCTCACCCTATCCTAAAGTAAAATTTATCGATTTTTAACTCAGAAATGGATGGGAAAGCAACTGCCAGAAGAGGGGCATCACAGAACGTTTGAACGTGCTCTGGGCTTAGAATCAGGAGGCCTGAAGCCTTATCTGTCTGTGTCACCCCAAACCATGCTTTCTTGGATCTCTGAGGTCCAATTATTACATATGTAATGAAGATAATGCTTAAAGCACTATACAGATCTATTATTATTATATCAATATTACTATTATTAAAACTGACAAATGACAGTGGGTAATTATCCTAGACCCTCATGATCATAAATCCTCTGCAGGAGGTTGTTGCTGACCTGGGTTCAATTCTCCAGGTAACTCCCTTTTTGTTTCGCCTGTAGAGCCCCTTTCAGGCAGTGTAAGAGTAACGTGATGCTCTTATTGGAGAAATAATTGGCACAATGGTACCCAACTGCAGTTGACTGCGGTTGGCTGCCCACATAGATTTGGACTGGGAAAGAGACAATCCACAAACGTGAGCTTCACAAAGGTTGGGGGAATGTCTCATTCAGGATGTACACCAGCACCCATCACACAAAATATTTGCTAAAGTGAAAATGAAGGGATAAATGAAAGAATAGCTTTTTCTCTTTAAATGGAGCTCAGAGTCAATGACCAAGCTAGGAAAAGGCATCATAGAAGTATTTCTTTTTCAGTTCCTATAGGAGATTATTAATCAGAGTTTTTGTCTCTAGGAAATTAAACCTCAGATATAACCTTTCTTAAGGTGTGAAGGGCAAGTGTTAAATAATATCCAATACCTTCCTTAACATACAAAAATATATATTTTACCAATAAGTATTATTTATTCACAGATTCTGCCAGGTCATGAGTAAGGCTATTGATTTTTTTCCTAAAGTCTCAGTGCTCAGTAAATGTATCATTTGATAAACAATCACTGAGTTCCAGGCACCTTGGTAAGCCAAATATTTACCCTGATAAAGCTGGCAATGATCAAAACATTTCAGAACTTCTTTTTTGATTGTTTTCAGGGCCCGAAGGGTGTTAATAATAACACCTTTCATTCAAACACTCTAATCCTTTTACAAACAGGGCGTTATCACAATGTATGTGAAGGACCTCAATAGTACTTGAAGGAATTATTGGTAACCTTGTTTGGCAGGTGAAGACATGGGAAGATGAAAAAGTAAATGACTTCCACAAAGTCAACGTCATAAGTGTGAGAACCCAGACTCTCGCCCTTGGACCCTGTACTGAGTGCTAAAGGTTTCTAAAAAATTCAGTATACACATATCTTCAACAGTGACAAATCATCACTTGGGAGAGGGCTTGGTATTTTGGAAGTACACAAGATTTGTTAAGAGCTAGTTATTATAAACAAAGTGGGGAACCAGAATGGGTAAGAGTGGAGAGTTTGTATTGTT
Organism: Antilocapra americana; assembly: GCA_007570785.1. Taxonomy (NCBI): domain Eukaryota; kingdom Metazoa; phylum Chordata; class Mammalia; order Artiodactyla; family Antilocapridae; genus Antilocapra; species Antilocapra americana. Next base: position 7,010,573 of record ML661888.1, on the reverse strand, counting down.
TGCTTTGTTTTTTAATAAAATTGAAGCATTAAAGGAGGCAAAAATGTACAATGAGGAAAACACAGTTATCCAATAAATGGTGTGGGAAAAACTGGACAGCTACATGCAAAAGAATCAGACTGCACTACTCTCTCACACCATGCACAAAAATAAATTCAAAATGGATTAAAGAATTAAATGTAAATCTGAAACCATAAAACCTCAAGAGGAAAACACAGGCAGATTTGAACTGTGGTGTTGGAGAAGACTCTTGAGAATCCCTTGGACTGCAAGGAGATCCAACCAGTCCATCCTAAAGGAGATCAGTCCTGGGTGTTCATTGGAAGGACTGATGTTGAAGCTGAAACTCCAATACTTTGGCCACCTCACGTAAAGAGTTGACTCATTGGAAAAGACCTTAATGCTGGGAAGGATTGGGGGCAGGAAGAGAAGGAGACGACAGAGGATGAGATGGCTGGATGGCATCACCAACTCGATGAACATGGGTTTGGGTAGACTCTGGAAGTTGGTGATGGACAAGGAGACCTGGCATGCTGCAATTCATGGGGTCACAAAGAGTTGGACATGACTGAGTGACTGAACTGAACTGAATGGGAGAAGATATTTGCAAAGTATACATCTGATAAGGAATTAAAAGTCCAAAATATACAAAGAACGCTTACAACACATTGCAAAAGCAAGCAATGTGATTTCAGAATAGGCAGAGGATCTGAATATCCATTTTTCCCAAGAAGACATGTAGATAACCAATATACACACGAAAAGTGGTAACATCAGTAATCATCACGGAAATGCAAATTAAAACTGTGAGATATCACCTCACACCTGTCAGAATGGCCATTATCCAAAAGGCAAGAAATAACAATTGTTGGTGAGCATGTGGGAAAAAAGGGGCTTTTGTGCATTGTTCATGGGGATGTACCAACAAACTGGTGCAACCATGACAGAGAACAGTGCGGAAATTCCCCAGAAATTAAAACTAGAGCTACCACATGATTCAGCCATTCCATTCCTGGTACTTATTCAAATAAAACAGAAACGTTAATGAGAAAAGATATATGTACCCTAAGTTCATTGCATCATTATTTGCAATTGGACAAAATATAGAAACAACCTAAGTTTCCATCAACAGATAAATGGATAAAGAAGTTGTGAGAGAGAGATATATATAATGGAATATTACTTAGTCACAAGAAAGAATGAAATCTTGCAGTTTGAGACAACATGAATGGGACTTGAGAACAATACGTTAAGTGAAATAAGACCGAGGAAGACAAATACTCTAGGATTTCACTAATGAGTTAAAAAAGAAAAAAAAAAAGGTCAAACATAACAAAACAGAAGCAGAGTTACAGATACAGAGAAGAAGCAGGTGATTGCCAGAGGAGAGGTGAGTGGAGAGAAGAGACATGAGTGAGGGAGACTGAGAGGCACACGTTCCCATTTACAAGATAAACAAATCACGGCATGAGGTGTTCAGTGTGGGAAATGCAGTGGACAGCTAAGTAACGTTTTTGCGTGGTGACACAATCAGACTTATCATGAAATAAGTCATATCGTTTTGAAACGTATGGAAAGAATTCACTCTATTGTGTAACAAGGATTAACACAGTGTTGTAAGTCGATTATAAAAAAACAAACAATAAACACACAAGCTCAAAGAAAAAGAGGTCCTATTTGTGGTTAACCAGAAGTGGAGGGGTGGAGAAAGGGAAACTGGATGAAGGTGGCACAAACTTCCAGTTACAAGATGAATAAGTACTAGATCAACACTGCTGTAGGTTATCTACGAATATTATTAAGGAAGTAAATTCTGAGTTCTAATCGCAAACACACATTTTTTTTCTATTTCTTCAATCTTCTATCTATATGAGAAGATGCTATCCAAGTTTGGATGCTACCCAAACTCATGATGTTTGTAGGTCAGACCACTATGCCGTACACTTCACACCCACACAGTGCTGAACGTCAGTGATATCTCAGTACGTAAATGTGAGGCTGAATTTTAGACATTTGGGGCATTGACTATCATACTTCCCTGGGGGACTTATGAAGCGGCTTTGTAGACCGTGCTGGAAGACTAATCCTAGATTTTTGTGAACGATGTCAGCCTTTCTGAAAGTAGCACACTGTGTGTTTCTAGAAGATTCTTTTTGGAGGAGTGGGATATTTTTATAGGATGTAGAGGGTATCACAGTTAGTTCCAGGAATCTCGATTCTGTGGTCTAGACTGAACCTCTCCTTGAACGTCCACAGCACTAATCGTGTTGGTTGTTTACTTTAAAACAGATGATAGAGGAGACCTGAGGTTTACTGACCACACAAACAATAGTAGTTTATTACATAAATAGAGAAAATGCATTATATAAATGTATCTTGATATTAAAGACACATATAAACCAAACTAAAATATGCAACTTGAAACAGATGCAAACTCAATCAAGAACAGGAAATAAGGGTGGTGTCACATGCCAGGTCTTCCCTTTCTGAGGGTTGTGCCATAAGCATAGGAATGAGGCAGCTTAGACTAGCAGTAGGGGATTCTAGATAGAAGCCGGTCTAGTGTCTTTTTCTTCTTATTGGGTGTAATTGCTTTACACTGTTGTGCTAATTTCCGCTGCACAGCAAACTGAGTCAGCCATATGTATACATCCCCTCCCCCCACTGGAGCCTCCCCTGCCCCAGGTCCTTGCACACCGAGCTCCTCCATGTGTCCAGCAGTTTCCCACCAGATGTTTTGTGTGTCAGTCCTTATCTCCCAATGTGCTCCACTCTCCCCTCGCCCTCCTGGGCCCACCTGTCTCTCCTCTACATCTGCATCTCTATTCCTGCCCTGTAAATAGGTTTCTCTGTGCCATTTTTCTAGATTCCATATATATACATTAATATAACTATTTCTTTTTTAGACTTTCAAGTAAACAGAGAAAGCAACTAAAGCAGGAACCCTTAGCTTCTGATAAGAGGGGCAGCCCTCTGGCCTATCTGTGACGAGGCCAAGGAGAGAATGTTATATAAATACAAGCCAGGAGGGATTTTGGTTCAGACATCTCAGTGCTGCCAGTTGATCAGGCTGAACCATTTTACCCTCAGGGATAAACACAATATGTCGAGTATAGTTGCAGAGTGTAGAAAAGCACAAATTCTTAGCCCTTCATTTGTTAATTTTAACTTTTAATGTGCATGGCTAAATTCTGACATACTCTCAAGATTTCTACATCCCATAGCTATCAAACAACAGCAAGCAATCTATGACTAGCCATTTTACGGGAAATAAGTCAAGGAAATAGCAAAAGTCATGTTGACTCTTGGCATACTAGTGTTCATTTGTTTTTTTCTGAGGTCTTGCATCAAAAAACTTTGTAAGGTGAATTTTCACATTGCAGCAGGTTGTTGGAGGTGACATGGGGAGACAGCTGAGTCCAGATAAATCACTGGGCCACATTTTATTATTCATGACCTGAGAAACTCAGCTAAGGAAATATGCATCTCTAAATATTGAAGCTGCTGATACTAAAGGATTAGTTCAGTTCAGTCGCTCAGTCATGTTCAACTCTTTACCACCCCATGGACTGCAGCACGCCAGGCCTCCCTGTCCATCACCAACTCCCGGAGTTTACTCAAACCCCTGTCCATCTCTTCAGTGATGCCATCCCGCCACCTCATCCTCTGTCGTCCCCTTCTCCTCCCGTCCTCAATCTTTCCCAGCATCAGGGTCTTTTCAAATGAGTCAGCTCTTCGCATCAGGTGGCCAGAGCACTGGAGCTTCAGCTTCAGCATCAGAGCTGAAAAAAATACAGCAGTGGTTGTCCTCTAGCAGAAGAAAACGTATAAAACTGTGATCACTGGAGAGAAGCAGTTGTTGAGCATGAGGCCAGAGTTAGATAACCGAAGATCGAAAAGTACTTAAGAATACTGCCATGAAGAGTTAGTCCGAAGACCTGTTAGAAGCCGAAAATATTGAAAGACCCAAACTAGTTTCATGAGGACCAGAGAAGATGACATAGGTTTCAAAGGGCTCTCCCTCTTCTCTCTGGACAAGGAAGATTCTAGAAAGAATGGATCATTTACTCATTCTTTTGTTTTTTGCGTCAATACCTCCAAAGATACAGACAGGATACTGTAAAATATATGGGAACTTCAGGCTCTAGAATTTTTCACAGTCCTTGCCATTAGAGGGCCGCTCAGCCCTCATCCCGGGCAGACCAGGGGGATGACGATCAGCACGGCCGTGGCAATGCCCTTCCTCTCACCAGCACTGGGGTCACGTGGCTGTCTAACAGCCCCACGCAGGACCACATTTAGCGCCTCCCCAGCCACAACTGCCACGCTCATTAGAACCCACTAGAAGACAGGACAACTAAGAAAACAATGCCTGGGTCCACATCACGACTGCTTTCATTGCTACTCAACCCAAACATTTACCCTCCCTGTTCAGCCACCTTTCAGCCACTCCTGGTTTCACCAGTTACTACTTATTAAAAAGCCTCCTTGATTAAACCACTCTGTCAGCTCAGACACAGAGAAGAGATTGGTGGTTGCTGGAGACAACAGCTGGGGGTGGGGAAAATGGATAAAAGCTGTCAAAAAGGTTAAACCTTCCCCTGATAAGATAAATAAGTTCTGGTGATATGTGTACAGCATGGTGACTATTGCTAACAATAATGTATGGTATAGTTGAAAGCTGCCAAGCATAAATCTTAAAAGTCCTCATTGCAAGAAAAAAAAAGTTTAACTATGTGAGGTGATTGATGTTAACTTATTGCACTGATCGCTTTGCAATATATAAATATATTAAATCATCATGTTATATAATCTGGACTAGTACAATGTTATATGTCACTTATATCTCAATAAAACTGGACAAACAAAAGAGAAATAATGCCTCTGCTTTGAGGCTCCTGTCTCTGAGCTGAACTGCCCTCCTCCCCCTCATTGCGTCATCCACTGGCTTCCCAGTCTCACCTCACTGGCCGAAGACTGTATGAGAAACACCCAGGGCTAGCCGTCTTCCTGAGACTTTAACTTTTACTTTTATGTGGATATCTACCTTTGCTTCTGCCACAGCCAGCCTTCCATGTTTGCACTAAGGACCTTGTCTTCAAGGTGAGACAGCCCAGCTTCCTCACTCACTAACTGAAAGCCGGAGTCCTCTTCACCGACTAGCTGCCTTCCCTGTTCCACCACTCCTGACACCCGTTGTTCTTTCCTTTCTACCTATTCATTAATCTTTCTCGGTATTCAATCTCTCCTTTAGCTGGCTCAAATTCCACAGCATGTCCATTCATTGATTTTCTTGCAAAAATTGCCTCTCTTCTATCATCTCTCCCTAGGAAAAAAAAAATTCTCCTGTTAAATCCTCTTCTCATACCATACTTCTCATACCACACTTCACAGTCTCCCCAAATACTGCTATCCACTCCCAAGAGAGATGCAGATGTAGAGAACGGACTTGTAGACACAGCAGGGAAGAAGAGGGTGGGAGAGACTGAGAGAAGTACTGAGGTGCACGCACCACTGTGTGTGAAACAGACTGAGGGTGGAAAGCTGCTGCGCAACGCAGGGAGCTCAGCTTGGCTCTCCGTGACGACCCAGAGGGGTGAGAAGGGCTGGGGGGGAAGCTCAAAAGGGGAGGGGGATAGATATGTAGGTATATATGTTCTTATGGCTGATTCACATTGCTGTGTGGCAGAACCCAGCACAATATTGCAAAGCAATTATCCTCCGATTAAAATTTTAAAAAGAAAAAATATTATCAATATTTTCCAATCTCATGGCTTTAAATATCATCTCTGTGCTGACAACCCCCCATCCCAACCCCGGCTCGCTTCTGCATTCGGAGCACATATGTTAACCCTCTGCCTGACACCTCTCACTGGATATCTCACAAGCACCTCAAATGCATCCTTACTCAGAACCGAGTCCTCAGATGTGGGTCTGTGAGTCTGAAAACCAGGAAGATTCTAGGCGAATTTACAGGATCAGTTACTTTAATCTCCAACACCTAGAACCATCCTCAGCACGTGCTCGTGAATTAAGTGAATCAAGGAGCTTCTTGTTCTTGACCACGGGAACATTGTCTCTTGAAGTCTTTCAAGTCTTCCGTGACCCTTCCCACCCTGTGCCTCTCTTCCTTTCTACCCAACTCCATCGTTGGGGTTTCCCTCCCCTGGCTCCCCCTAATACTGTGGATAAAGCTATGTTTTAACACATATGACATTGCATCACCCTTGTAATCGTGCCTTTAGGACTATCTTCCGCACTGGACTTTGAGCTCCTCGCTGATTAGGACAATGAGTTTCTAATCTTCCTGTTTGTAGTAACTGTTACGGCGCCTGGTACGTGCCAGACACTGAGAGATGGATGAAGAAAGAGAGGAGAGCAGAAGGGAGAAAGAAAAGGAAAATGTGAGGCAATGAAAAGCAAGGCTGGAGGAGGGAAGGAGAAGAAAGAGAAGGAGAGGGGTAACAAAGCAGCAAGGGCCTCTCCGGTTACGTGATGCAGTGACAGCCCCTCATGCGGCTGCCTCTGCTAATGGAGCCTGGTGGTGGAACTCCTCGTTGGAAGTGGCAAGCAAGGGGGCAAACTGAGGGACCAGAAGTTTGGGATGAAAGCTTTCCAATTCACCCTAAATAATTGTCATCTTCTGTGTTATTATGTATTTCCAGACCTATATAGAAGCGTTTTTCTTTGTTCCAAGATGCTAAAAAGCTAATTTAGTGACATGGGCTTGGGAATTGTTGCTCAGAGCGTGCAGCCTGAAGGGAACCGCTCCTACCACCTCTCCTGTTCCCCATGCCCTCCATGAAATAATAATCTTGAATTTGAATGTGTGTACATGTGTACTAACTGACTTCATTCGTGTCCAACTCTTTGTGACCTCATGGACTGCAGCCCACCAGGCTCCTGAGTCCGTGGGAGTCTCCAGGCAAGAGCACTGGAGTGGATTGCCATGCCCTCCTCCAGGGGATCTTCCCAATGCAGGGATTGAACCTGTATCCTTTTTTTTTTAACCACTGGAGTCACCTGGGAAGCCCAATCTTGAATTCTAATATCAATTTGACTATTTATTGACTTTGTAACCTAAGTCTGAATTACCTGCCTGGTACAAAATCGGGTTTTTTTAATCTATAAAATGAAGATATAGGATTGTGCATTCTTGTCAAATTCTGAAAATCCTATGACTTTGCAGATCTATTTTGCTTTTGTATGGTTCCCTATATCTGCCTATGTACTTTCTTATACATAAGTTATTGTGAGTGCTATGGGCCTTCCAAGGTATATTAACTAGAATACTAGAGAGAAATGAAAGAAAAGAGAGAAATTCATGTAATGTAACTAAGTAAATGGAGACAATTAGTGGATTTTTTTTAGGATTCCTCTTTTGAATAAGAATCATACAAATCACTCACCGGAGTGCACTGGGTTGGAAATCCATGGGTCGAAACACGAGTTCCCCTTCTAACCCCAGGTACTTGTCTTATATGGCCGGGTTATGCAGTGTCTGCGGTCTACAAGGCTGCCTAGCCATAGCAGGTATCATAAATTAGACTCTTCAGCTTCTTTGAGGTAAAAAGAAGGCATGCAATTTCTTACATAGTGGCTAAAGAAATTATAAAAAGGATGGAATTGATGAGCCTGTGAAGAAAATTACAGAGAAGAGGGCAGAGTGAGTAGCTGATCCCCACTATCATCTCCAAAATGCACATGTGCCACTTTTCAGAAACCAGGGGTATCAGTTGCAGCATTAATATTTATGAATCAGTGTTTCATAACCATGTTTGTCATGAATGGGGGAGACACGGAGACACTCACACACACAGTCACACGCATGAATGCCCAGGCATGTACACACACACGCTACACTCGTACTTTCTAGAACTCTTCCCAGGGACTCTAACAAGAATTCATTTTTATAAATCTTTGCTTGTAAACCTTTACCTGCTTGATGTTTATGTTCATTGCTAACTTCACTCTTTTCTTAGATCTAAATAAGCATTTCTAAAAGGGGAACACAGTAGATAATGCCTTATCTATATTTTCATATCTATATCAAACTATGAATATTGTTCCTAAGTGATGAGATTACTCATATGTTTCTTGAAAATGATTGAAACCTATTTAATTACATGTCCAGAAAGGCCAGTCTCTGCCTGCCACGCTTCCCTTCGCTCTTTCCCATGGTATCTGATGAAACAGAGAGGAGGCACAGGAAGAGTATCAGAGCAGTGAACTCAAGCTGGTTACATCAAGCAACCGGGCCTGCAGCATCAGCCAGCCTCCCAAGCAAAGATCTGTGGTAACTACTAGATTATACAGGATTTGAAAGGGATCCTAGGAACCCTTGTGGAAACCCAACCAGAAATAGGACATTTCCTGTTGCCAAAACACTAGGACAGATTGGCCACTGGTCTGGCAGATGCCGATTGGGATGCAGGAAATTTGTGGGGATTAGCAGCTTGTTGTGACACAGGAAACAGGGGAATCCGACCTAAAGCTCTGCAGGGCAGATGCAGAGAAGGTCACGGATGCAGAAGACAACTGAGGAAGCAATGGCTCTAAGATTGGTGACCGACCTGAAGTGAAAGTTGGGGGAAGGAAGGCACTCAGGGTGATGTCTGGATATTCAGGTTGGGAGGAACTGGGGAGGGCACTCCTGAGATAAGAATTCAGGGCTCAAATGATGAGCTCAAATCTCTCCATGTTAAGTTTAGGGCCTCTGAGGAGACTGAGAGAGATGTCCCATAGACCTCTGGATTCCAGATGACAGACTTCAGGACAGAGTTCTGGACTAGAGATGTGCATTTAGTGTCACCAGCAAATAGATAGGGGTGGGCATTAGACAATGAGAGGGGCAAGCACAGTCAGGGTGATGGTAATACATGGCGTGCATTTTCTCAGTCCAGTACGTGTCCCGAGTGTGGGTGAGCTGCCCCAGACACCAGCATCTCTTCGCATTTTAGGAGATTCTGACTCAGGGCGTTGCCACCATGTTATTTACAAATATAGTCAGTGCTTAATCGACACTTATAAACTCCATGACCTCATGCTTTCATAAACCTATTTGATCAAGAGAAAAAAAATGTGACTTCTCTATAAAGATTTCTATGAATAGTCAACATGTTGTTATGAGAAAAACTAGGAACTAGAACATCCAAGATAGGTTCTAATTTTTGCCACTAACTTGTATGTAGCTATGGGAGAATCCCTTCCCATCTCTAACGTTCAGTCTCTGAAGCTATTAAATCATGGGGTGAGACCCTTCCAGTTGTGATATGTTGTACTGTGTATAACTTTCTAAAGAGGAGTACTGTATATCTCTCACTGGACTGATCAGTTTCAACTAATATCTATCTATCTCTACGAAATATTATCTTATAGATATCCCTTTAAAAATGCCCGATGTGAAGAACTTCTCCTAACCAGAAAAGTCTACCTAGTAAAGGAGGATTTATTCTCTGAGTCTAGTAATTTTCGCAGTAGGAAAATCTAATTGTCATGTGGGTTCTACACGTGACGATAGGCTAGAATCGGCTTTATACCTCAGATAAACCGTGATCCCAAAACAGCAAGTCTGGGTAACTAAAAAAGAGAATGTACTGAGAATGGAAAAAAAACACCTACTGCAGAGTGCTGCTTGGAAAATTCTGGAGGCGAACTTGCGGCTCATACACAGTCCATTCACTGAGGCTTGTTTGTTTGTTTGCTTGCTTGGGGAAAAAATAGTCCTGCGGAGGATTTTGTACATCTAATAATAGAGCCAGAAGGCTTGCAACAATGTTTCTTTAAATATCCTTAATTTCCTGACTCCTTACACTGAAAAAGGGACCCAAGGTAGAATGTATTGTTAATTATTCATTTCTGCTTAGAGATTAGAAAGTGTCTGGTACACAGCTAAGAAATGTTTGTCTTTTTTGTTTAATTATGGTGTATCCCTAAAATGATTCACTAGTTCAGTTAAAAAAACATTGCTCAAAAAACCTCAACCAACAGCAGTTTTTCTAAGTTAATATTCAGTGTATTTGAAAAGGTATACGTGAGTATGGTTAAAATGATGTCAACAGTATTTTAAGTAGTCATTTTTAAAATATCAAAATGGACATTTTGCTGTACTCTAAAAGGAAAAGCTTTTTTTCTGACCCAAAGTAAAGTGTATTTGAAATCCTTAATGAGATTTAATTCAATTTCACTTAATTTCCACCATGATTTTATAACAGTCTAGAAGCTAGTATAACTTCTAGTACATTAAGAAAGTAAGATAAACATTGTGTTTAATTCATCCAATTAATTTTACTAACCTCTAATCTGTTTCTTAAACATAATAAAGTGGCCCAAGTAATGAGCTGGGAGACAAAAACAACACAAACGAAAAGTAAAAGCCAGTTCCACGTTTGACATGTTTGGGGAGAAAGTGGATAAACAAAGGGGAGACCATTTCCTTACTGAAGGACTATCCAGAGTCCTTATATTCTAATGTGCATTTCCAATCTTCAAAGACAATTTGCAAATTCAAATTCCTTTGGCCACGGAAGCTTGCACCCCTGCCCCCAACATTTCCTGTAACTAATGAGCCACAGAGCAGATACTGCTCCCCAGCTTGGGAAGTCCAGCCCCGCACCGACCACAGCAGGTCAGGGCCGCCCTCTGAAGTTAATTTTCCCGAGTTGGTTTTGGTACAATGTAAGTCCCAAAGTACAGATCTTTAAACTATTTTGTGGTGGCTGCTTTTTGTAAAGATACCACTGCGAAGGCTGTATGTGGTCGGGTCTCCTTCGTGGGGATTCAGGGCAGAAATTCCTCTCTGAGTTCTCAGCCCAAGAAACGCTGCCCTTCACCTTGGTACCGCGAGAGCGTGTCCTCTGGGTCCAGTGGATCAGCTTTCCCCTTAGGCATTAGCTCCTGATGACAGCCAAGCTGTGCCTTGCCTTTAACAAAAGCACAGGAAGGACCTCGTACCACTTGTTTACAACTCAACCCCATTCCTGACTTCTCCCTTTATTTCCATAATCACAAAATTCTAGTTTGATTTGCCCTAGTCCTGCTGAGTTCCTTCTGTTTTGTGTCCTTTACGGGCAAAGAAGGAAGGGGCAGAGAGGAGGGAATGAGGCGGAAGCAGGAGGGAGCAGAGGGAAGGAAAAGATCCACCCGTGAGAAAGTCTGCCGTGCAAGTCTCTTGGATTCCTCCTTCCTACGTATAAACCAAACCTTAAAGCAAAAGACGACCAAGGAGTTTTTTGCTAACAGGTAGTTTTCAAGGGGCTTCCCTTGTAGCTCAGCTGGTAATGAATCTGCCTGTAATGCAGGAGACCGAGTTTGACCCCTGGGTTGGGAAGATCCCCTGGAGAAGGCAATGGCAACCCACTCCAGTACCCTTGCCTGGAAAATCTCATGGACGGAGGAGAGAGCTGGTGGGCTGCAGTCCATGGAGTCACAGAGAGTCGGGCACGATTGAGAGACTAACACTCACACACACTCAGTTTTCAAGAAACTTCTGGCAAATGGAAATTTCTTTCAAGTGTATCAAAGAACATGAAACAGATGAGACTAAGTTTAAAGAGAAGTGGGAAGCAAAGCCCACTGATGGTAAAAAGAGAGAAAATGGTATCTTTGTAACAGGGCGAATCCAAGGTGGATTCTGCAGCAAGGGCCCCAGAGAGAGTAGGGTCAAAAGGAAGCACAAGAGACTGGGAGGGGACGCTGACCTGGCTACGAGACAACATGGTTTTGGCAGAAGAAGAAATGGGGCTGAGGCAATTGAGAAAACAGATGACAGGTCAGAGCACGGTCCCTCGATCAGAGTTCACTGCAGTCAGGAGAGCCCAAGAACAAAGAATTAGCATCCGCTACGGTAATAACATTTTTTGAGCACTGTAGCTCACTGATATGTAATTTGGTTTTACCCGCGTGCACATCTAACTTGTAATTCTACTACTGCTGTGTCACCCTTTGCATCAGCACCAGCTTCCACACCGAAGTGAGTAATGAGGAGCATCACTCCTTTAAACTGTAATTACCTAGGGTTTCACCGAACTTCGCTTCTATGTTGAGCTGAGGCAGAGATACATTAGCCTGGTAAAGTTTAACTTTACAAAGAACTTGATCACACAAACAAGAGACTGAAGAGATGAGATAAATGGATATAAAACTCAACTAGAAGGAATCTAAGTGGTCATCTAAACCAAACTCCTTAAATCATAATGAAGAAACTGAGCCCCCCCACACCAAGAAAAGCGACTTGATATTTACTCAGTTTATAAATTGCAGTCAAGCTGCCATGTGGGCCAGGAGGAGGAGGCTCCAGCGTGAGGGAGGCCTGTGTCTGGCAGGGCCGGTGTGAGACCAAGAGCCCACCCTTCAGAGCCGCCGGGATGCTCAAGGGTTTCGGCCAGACCTTGAGAGCACCCTGAGATAGCCAGGAGCCAGGTGGCGAGCATAGACTATGGCGCTGAGACGGATTAATAAGGAGCCTAGTGATCCGACCCATGGCCTTCCAGCACAATGCTCTGCAGGCCCAGGGGGGGATGAAACGTTTCGTGGGAAGCCACGTTCCTGGGACCAAATCAAGCCCATATCAAGCTGGAGCATTGTTTTTGACAATTCATTTTCCTATGCCTGGCCCTTTAAACCACCTGAGGTTGCATTTACAAGAATTTGTAAAGAATTTATCCTCCAAACATTAACAGTAATAGCAACATTTGTCTCGGTATTCTGAGATCACGGTGGTCTCGTGCTTCGGCTCTTTCTAAAGTTCTTTTATCCCTCTGTTCACTGCCATCTGATCCAAACCCAGGTGAACCCCTATTGCCAGAGACCGCACAAATCTATAAGACAAAATACAACAGAATCTCTCTCTAGAATGGACTCAGACGTGTACCATGTGATCCTGCCTTAAAGTCAGAGTAATCCGCATTATAGCTGGAATAAACTTACACTGTTCCTTTTTTGCTTTTCTTATTTGGCAACTCCCATATCAGACCTCATCTTTTTAATTTTGTTTTTTGTTTACCACCTTCCATTCATTCACATGCTCATCTGGGAAGACTTAAGTTCTTCCAGCTTTGGACAGTAACTGCTTTTAGAAACTGTGAAGTAGTTACAGGAGAACAGTTGCCCAAGGTTCAGAATTGTTCTAAAATATGGAGCATGCATATTATATGGCCAAGGTCTCTCACTCTAACTTGGTTATGAGACAAACCATTCCTCACTGCTCTAACAAGCTGAAGAATTATCTGAGAGGAAGGATGATGGATGCTGAGTTGTCACATCAAAGGAAGCCCCATTTTTCTCACAGCTTCCATGTGAGTTTAAGCCTTCCACCTTCAGAGATTTGGGGCTACGTGATATACATTATGCTCATAACTGATGTGGCTGGAGAACTGGAATTGCATTTATAGCATCAACAGAACAGAAAATGTGATGCATTTTATGCATATCAGTAAGGGAATGACCTGTTCTTGTTCCACAGAGAATGGAAATTAGAAGTCAAACACCCTTCGTATTCCAACATAGAGCCTCCAACATTTTGTAATTTTCATTTATATTGTTAGGAGGCTTGGAGCTATTGGTTAATCTATCTTCCAATACACTGTTCAACAGAAAACGGGATAAATGATGCAAGTTGTCAATGCATGAGCGATCAAGTGATAGCTCTGCTAATGATTGATTTATTTTCCTTCAATACAGTTGCATAAATGCAAAAAAAAAAAACCAAACATGTGGGTCAAGGCAATGTGAACAAGCAAATAGAAAAAAGCCCCATAAAACATAGCTGTGTATGAAGACTAGGGGGCAACAAAGGATGAAATGGTTGCATAGCATCACTGACTCTATGGACGTGAGTTTGCACGTGGAAATAGTGAAGGACAGGGAAGCCTGGCACTTTGCAGTCCATGGGGTCTCAGAGAGTCAGACACACTTAGCAACTGGACAGTGAGGAACAGGGTAAGACCCAGGTCTCCTGAGGAGGTCTGCAAGGCCCACCCTGATGAAGTCCCACCCTGATGAAGTCCCATGCTTGGTCCAGCCTCGCTGCTAAGCCCTGTCTCCCTCCCACTTTCCATCAGTTTCCCTGGGACCCTACCCAGCAGCAGCAGCAGCATGAAGGCCCCCACGCGATCCATGGTGCTAAATGTCACTTTCATGCCTTGTCTTGGCTCATACCGTTCATCTCCACAATGTCCTCACCGGCTCTTCTTCATCCCTCTGCTAGTTAATGCCATCTCAGTCTTTAAGGCTCAGTCTGAGCTCCATTTCGTTTCTGAAATTCTGCCCCTTGACCTGACTCCATCATCCTCTGGGCATGATGTTTGAGAACAAAGTCAAATTGCTTGTACTGAGCCCTATCACTATGTCTTATTGTCCCTTATGACATCAGGGAAGTTCCTCTTCGCTTCAGTCTCGACATCTGTGCAATGAGAATAACAATGTATCTATCTCTAAAAGTATACCGCTATATATTAAAAGAGCTTGTACCAATAAGGATTTTAGAACCCTACCTGGTACATGGGCTTCCCGGTGGCTCAGAGGTAAAGAGTCTGCCTGCAATTCAAGAGACGTGGATTCGATCCCCGGGTCAGGAAGATTCCCTGGAGGAGGGAATGGCAACCTACTCCAGTATTCTTGCCTGGAGAATCCCATGCACAGAGGAACCTGGCAGGCTACAGCCCATAGGGTCACAAAGAGTCAGACAGCCCTGAAGCGACAGCCCTCACGCACACACCTGGTACAAAGTAAAGCATCCCATAAATACTAGCTGCTGCTATGATTATCTTCCTTACTGGTCTGACCAAAACATTTATGAGTTCCTTGAGGGTAGAGAGAATGACTAAATCGTCTCTGTCTCCAAGCCCTAGTACGGTACCTGTCACATGGTGGGTGCTCAGAAAGTGTTTCTTAAATAAATGAATGGATTACTAAAGGCTAAATGTTTTATTGTCATTCAGTTTCCAGAAAAGACTTAGAGTAAGACTTATATTTGAAAAATGGTGGTAAAATGGAGTAGTTAATAGGTCAATTACATTTTGAGGCAGGCGGATCTGGTCTTCTACTGGACTGATGATTTCTAAGATACTCTTTTTCATATAACTAAGTGAGGTGAACGTCGCTCAGTCATGTCTGACTCTGCGACCCCGTGGACTTTACAGTCCATGGAATTCTCCAGGCCAGAATGCTGGAGTGGGTAGCCTTTCCCTTCTCCAGGGGAATCTTCCCGACCCAGGTATCAAAACCAGGTCTCCTGCATCGCAGGCGGATTCTTTACCAGCTGAGCCACAAGGGAAGCCCTTATGTAACTAAATCCTTAGTTTTTACTAGAATCCAGTTTCTGGGTCTAACAAAACAGGATGGAAATCTAAACCATTTACTCATTATATCAGAATGGGCATGTTGCCTCCTTTAGCTTTATGCCTAAGAATTTTATATAAAATGTCTCTTCTTTTATATCACTGGCACTGCTATTTTATTATTAATATTATTTTTTGATATTTTTGATAAATTATCTGTTTGGTTAATATGTTAATTATATTGTTAATATATTAATTTAGTATTAATATTAAATATTCAAAGGCAACTTGGAAAAGATATGTTTTAAGTAGAACTAGTTCCAAAATCAAGTAGAAGTCTTGTTGTTCCCCTGTATAAACATTCATATTCATGTAAGATCTTTCCCACCTCCTCTCATTGAATGATCTGAATGGATATTTATTAGCAGGAATGAAAGAAAGAATTATGAGCATCAATTGTCACTAACTACCCTTGTGACAGGACAATGTGAATAATATATGGTTGTGTTTCATCTTCATTTAAATAGGAAAAAAAAAATAGTTTCTCTAATCCGCTGCAGCTTTGACACGATCTCATGAATGAACTTTTGTCCTCCCCTGGCTATTGTTTGGTTCATACATATGCAGGCTGGAGCTTTTGTAACCAAATATAGGAAGAGTCGTGACCCTGAAGATTGCTGCCAGTGGGCAGACTGGAGTCTGACAACACTGGCAAAGAACAAAAGACAGCATACCTATTGTGATTTTAGTTCGGGAAACGCAATACAAAACTACAGCTTAGGAGAACCCAGTCCTCGCTAAACTTGGAGTATAAAGAAAACCAAAATCCCCCAAGCACAGTAGATCATTGGCTTGATTCCTCTTTGTCAGACAAAGAGAATCTTAGCTTTGGAACAGAGCCTATAGTGAAGATGCCCCACAATAGCTGATGACACCCAACCTGCTAATCCCTGGTCTTCCTCTCTACGTTTCTGCCCTTACCTTAAACTTCCCTTCAGAGTTTACAATCTTTTCCAGCATGACCTCCCCCATCTCCTTCTCATCTTTGACAGAAGAGAAATGACAGCGTTCTGCACTAGGTCGAAGACAACCTTAGAATCTAGTTGGAGATTTGGAGAGATTTGATAGAGATATTGGGGCTTCCCTGGTGGCTCAGATGGTAAAGAATTTGCCTGCAATGCAGGAGACCTGGGTTCAATCCCTGGGTCTGGAAGATCCCCTGGAGAAGGAAATGGCAACTCACTCCAGTATTCTTGCCTGGAGAATTCCCTGGCTAGAGATAATCAGTGCCAAGCCTCTCACATAGCCTTTGAACTCCCCAAAGAAGTTTCAATCCATACCCAGACGCCTTGAGGTAAAGCATGACTTTTGATGAGCCAAGACTAGTTTCATGAAGTTTAGAAGTGGCTTGAGTCTCCTCTGATCCTCTGGTGCCTTCCCAGGTATATCCACCAAGGAGTTTGCCAACTGTCCCTACAGTAATCAGCCTCCTTCTCACCAACCTCACCATTGCTGTAAGGACTTTCATTTTATTTTCCAAAAATTACTCTAATAGCTTCACTTTCTTTGAGTGACACAGGAATTGCTATTAAACAATTTCTTTCTCTTCAGAATTGGATTAATCTTAGTATCCACTCCAGAAGGGCACTGTCTAGATGAAATATGCAATAATTAAGTATGTGATAATTCCTGCAGTAATGTTAAACTTGGTACATAATAAGTGTTCAATAAGATACTAGAATTATAACACTCCTAATCCATATTCTTGATTTCATTTAAAAAATGCAAGTTTGTTTGTTTTTTAATTTCCATGAAAGGCAGTGATTTTTTTTGTTGTTGCTGACACAAAGTCTATGCTTCCCAAACAAAAGTTGAATCATGGTATAGTAGCACAGAAGCACAAAAGCAGCACATGATCTGGTAATTGTGTGGTAAGAAAGTTTTTGAGTAATGACTTCTAGTCATGTTAAGAACTGTAATCATCATGTTTAAGTGTTCATGGAGCAACTGTCAAGAGACCGTTTACTGAAAAGGGCATTAGTCCTGGAAAATATTGGAAATTTCATTCATAATATTGTTTTCATTAATGAGGACTGCATCAGTAAACTGCTAAAGGTTTTCCCTTCTGATTTTGGAGGTTGAATGTGGAAACAATCTGAAAAAAAATATATCAGAATGAGCCCCAGCTGAGTGAATAACTGAGGACAGGGTAGTGAGGTCTATTGCAATGATGACTGAGTTTGGCTGAAATCTTCTCTTACAAACTGGGATATACTTCTAGGGTAGGCGTGGGAGTGTAGAATGATGGTACAGTTCAAAACACAGATCAAAACTTAAATTCTTAGCTTATCTAATAATTGCTTTACTCTGCAAGGTACAAGTGGTTTAACTACTCTGAAATTCATTTTCAAAATCAAATGAATTCTAGGTTTCAAAGTGTGCTTCTAAATGATATAGGGGAAGTAAGGCTGCCATTTCATGGGGCTTTCCAAGGTATTTACTTATTTGTCTAGTTTCTCAATCTGAACATATGGATTAGAGCTAATGAGAATAAATATTAGATCGATGGGTTTCTCCTTCCAATCAAAACTGAATTTATCGGATAAATTCTCCAGGAAAAGTTTGTCAGTTTCCTCTAAACTCAAGACTTTTCCCCCTTTTTGTTTCTACTTTATACAACATAGAGGTTTTTTTCTATATTTTATCATCTCTCTAGTTAGGATATATCACCACCCGGAGATAACACCTATGTGCTCACTGTGTATTTCATATTGAAGACTCAATTATTTTGTAACTCAAAGCTTGTACCTCGGTCTCCCTCATCTATTTCCATCCTTCCCTTCCCGACACTGCTCTGGTAACCACCTGGTAACATAATGCCCGCTCAGGTCCATCCACGTTGGTGCAAATGGCAAGACTTTGGTGCTTTTTTATTTTTTTTAATGAGTGATGTTCCATTTTGTGTATGTGTGTGTGCGTACACACCACATCTTCTTCATCCATTCATACACTGATTAGCATATTGGTGGGCATTTGGGCTGCTTCCATAGCTTGACTGCTGCAAATAAGGCTGTGATGAACACAGGGGTGTGCGTGTGTGTGTGTGTGTGTGTGTGTGTGTGAGTCACTCAGTCCTGTTCGACTCTGCGACCCCATGGCCTGTAGCTGACCAGGCTATGTCCATGGAATTCGCCAGATGAGTACACTGGGGTGGGGCGCCATTCTTTTCCTTTTTCCAGGGGGATCCCACCCAGGGATCGAACCTGGGTATCCGGTATTGCAGGCAGATTCTTTTTTTTTTTTTTTTTTTTGAGGTTGGAATTGCTTTTATTGGGGCAGCCGTGGCAGGCCCGCCGTGGCCAGGTTAGTGTTCCGCTCTCAGAGGCAGCCAAAGCCAGGTGCCTCCACTCGCCAGCTACCTGGGCTAGTGGGACATGCGACGCTCAGCCAGAGGGGGAGGCAGGGGGAAGCCACCAGGGCCCAAGGGGCGATGGAACAGGAGCGGGTGGCATGCAGGCAGCTTCTTTACCAACTGAGCCGCCAGGGAAGCCCTGTGTGTGTGTGCATGGCCAAAATACTGGCGCTTCCGCCTCAGCATCAGTCCTTCTAATGAATATCCAGGGTTGACATCTTTTAGGATTGACTGGTTGGATCTCCTTGCAGTCCAAGGGACTCTTAAGTGTCTTTTTTAGCACCACAGTTAGAAAGCATTAATTATTTGGCACTCAGCCTTCTTTATGGTCCAACTGTCACACTCATACATGACTACTGGAAAAGACATAGCTTTGACTAGATGGATCTTTGTCAGCAAAATGATGTCTCTGCTTTTTAGTATGCTGTCTAGGTTAGTCATAGCTTTTCTTCCATGGAACAAATTTCTTTTAATTTCATGGCTGCAGTCACCATCCACAGTGATTTTGGAGCCCAAACACATAAAGTCTGCCATTGATTTTATTTTTTACCCATCTATTTTCCATGAAGTGATGGGACTGGATGCCATATCTTAGCTTTTTAAATGCTGAGATTCAAGTCAGCCTTTTCACTCTCCTCGTTCACTTTCATCAAGAGGCTCTTTAGTTCTTCACTTTCTGCCATAAGGGTGGTATCATCTGTGTATCTGAGGTTACTGATATTTTTCCCGGCAATCTTGATTCCAGCTTGAACTTCATCCAGTCTGGGATTTTGCATGATGTACTCTGTATATAAGTTATATAACAGGGTGACAATATACAGCCTTGATGTACTCCTTTCCCCACTTTGAAGCAGTCCATTGTTCCACGGTTCCACGTCTGTTTCTAACTGCTGCTTCTTGAGCTGTATACAGGTTTCTCAGGAGACAGATAAGGTGGTCTAGTGTTCCCATCTCTGTAGGAATTTTCCACAGTTTGTTGTGATCCACACAGTATTTTGATAGGAG
Organism: Antilocapra americana; assembly: GCA_007570785.1. Classification (NCBI taxonomy): domain Eukaryota; kingdom Metazoa; phylum Chordata; class Mammalia; order Artiodactyla; family Antilocapridae; genus Antilocapra; species Antilocapra americana. The sequence continues at coordinate 6,990,878 of ML661888.1, read as the reverse complement.
TTGCATTGCTCTCTGTTTTGAGGATGTTTGGCCTGTCCTTGGGTGTCGGTATGGTGTTCAGTTTGGCAAGTTTCTCTTATTCCCAGGTGACCCTACCTTTCACCATTTGGATCACTGATATTAATTGGCCCCCGTAGGTCAGCGTCTCTCACTTGAGCTGAGTCGGCACCCAATCTGAGTAGATGCTTTTGCTCTATGCTTTCTTCCTTTAAAGGGCAAGGGGCATTCTTCCACCTTTGTAACTCAGGGGGAGAGTTGTAGTCTAAGGGCTCTGTGCCAAGAGATTTGATCCATGAACAACAAAAATAATGGAGTCAGAGAATGACTGGTTCATTTTTGTTGTAATACACAGTTACGGGTGTGCCTATTAAGGAGATAGCAGAGAATTATACAGTCCCACACGCAAAAAAATGGGTAAACAGAAATCAAAAGTCAGCTTGTGATAAAGAAGAAAGCATATGAGGAAAGAAAGCCCATGTAGAGTGACTCAGAAGTTGCAAAATGTTTAGAATTGCTAAGAACACGAGTGAGCTCTCTGAGTAGTTTTCCACGGCAGTGATCCATGCCACTTCCACCTGTTGACATTATCTGAGCTTGTCTTGTACTTCCTTTTATTAAACACTGGATCCTGTATATTTTCCCAGATGCTACATTCTAAATATCAAGTTAATCTCAAGTTTTAGAAGAATGTTTTTAGGAGACTAGGTGGAACCTACTTTGAAGAGGAGTTTTATTTTTTTATTCTTTCATTAATTTTCTGACTTTACTGCTTAGAAATTAAGTGCCAGAGACTGTGTTTAGAGCTACAAACAACTCTTGATTTCTTTTCAAAGGAATCGATTTGTTTTTCATAGTGGTATGTGTGCAGCAATCCTGAATCTGCTTTGTGTGTGTTATTAAATTGGGAAGAGCAGCTGAGAAGAAGGGAATACACAAACAAGGGACACCATGAAACTGAAGGCCTCAGTGTAAAACCCATCATTTCTGATCTATGAGAGGCTTAACTCCAAAGATGGCTAGACAGAGATTTCAGGGTCATTTACTACTAAGGCATAACCTAGCCTAGTCTAACTAATTCAAAAACTTTTGATTAAAAAATAATAAGGTGCTTAATAGCTAATAATGAGAAAACACCATCCATTTTCTAATCCCTTCCCACTCTCAAGATTAATCAGTGCTTAATGCTTTTAGCTATTTCTTCTGATAGCCATCACTAAATTATATTTCATACTGCTGGTTTTTTTTGATTTATCAGTTTCAGACATTATTTATTTCCTGCTGCAATAGACAATGATTTAGTTCTCTTTCACTCCCACCTCATTATGTACCTCCACACTAAAATTAAATAATCATTTTTTGGCATTTAAATGTTATCCATCATCAATATTTTTAGATCCCAAGACTTTTACTTGATTTATTCTTTCAGGAAGCTTCCTGAAAGAATAAAGATTTCATACAGATGTTTCCCGAGCCCTTGCATAGCTTAAGACATTTTTTCTATTCTCCAACTTTGATTGATAGTTTGGCTAAGTATAGAATTCAGGATGAAAACCATTCCTTCAAAAAATTAAAAGCACTTCTCTACCATCTCTGGCATGCTATTGACAAGTCATTGAGCATATCACTGAGAAGTTCAATGTTATTCTGATTATCTTCTGTTTGTTGATGAAACGTTCAAGATGTTTTTCCTCTCAGAGCTTTTAGAAAAGTCTCTTTTGAAAAATTTCATACCAAGTTCTTTGTATCATTTTTTGTCATTCCATGAGCAAGGCACTTATTTGGGCCCTTTCTTCCCCTATGTGTGAGTGGGTGTTTGCGTATATTTAAAACTCCTACTGGCCTCAGGAATACAGCTCTCTTGGGTAGACTCTTTTGTCTTTTCTTGCACATATTTCATCTTTTTTACTTTCTCCATGTCATTTTGACATTGCAGTTTTGTTGTATTTCCAAGAAGATTTCTTTTCGTGCATTTCACGACTGTTCTTTTGGAATGTTTTCCTTTGGCAAACACATCTTTAATGTCTGCTGGCTTTTGATGACTGGAAGCTCCTCACTTCTCCTCTTTCCACAACTTTTCCCACTGGGGTAAGAGCCAGCTCCTGTCCCCACTGGGTCATCCGAAGTTTCTGCCCATTCAGTCCCCCAAACTAGCCACTTATTAACCCATTCTTATTGTGTTATAATCCTGATTATTTGAAACGTGCCTGTTATTTTTCTTTCATCTCCATTTTTTAAATCCATAGGATAATCATTGGACTCTCCTTTGACTCTAACAAATATATTTGAGAATTTTAATTATGTTGTTGATAGTTAATTTTTTCCAAAAGTGGAAGAAGCTGTGAGAACATATTTTTTCTAATCCTGAATTTCAAGAACAAATCTGATCATAGCATTGTAACGCGAGACTTGTAGTACACTGTAATCTTTAAATTTGGGATACTCAAAGAGGAAAATCTTAGTCACAATTATAACTGCTTCCTAAAATTTAGGAAGTTAAATATCAAAAAGTCCAAAGAAAGTCAGATGTAGATTTACTTTAAAGGGGAAAGAATGACTCAGGAGAGTAGAAAGATTATTCTACACTTAATACTTTTGAATAACAAGAAGGGACTTATTAAAGAGGTTATAAAAGGAGCTTTCTAGATGGCCTAGAGAAAACACGGAATGAGGAACAAATATATCATGGTGGCGTGCAGACTCTAAGATAAAATTGCTCATTTTAGACCAGCTCTACTGCATATCAGTGGCCTGACTTGGTCAAAATATTTAATTTCATATCTGTAAAATGAGATAATAATACCTGCTTCATAGAATATTGTGAACTTCAAATAAGATAGAGTATATAAAATGCTCAATAAAAGATAGATTAAATCATGACATGGTTGAGGTGAAGACAAAGTGTGAAATAAGCCTTCTATAAGAATAATTTGACAAAGGTTAAAGCTAGGAACTGGAGAAAGAAATGGCAACCCACTCCAGTATTCTTGCCTGGAGAATCCCATGGACAGAGGAGCCTGGTACACAGTTGGACACGACCAAAGTGACTTAGCAAAGCTAGGAATGAGCCAGAGCTTGAAAATACATCAAGAACAAGCTAAAAGCCATTTTTTTAGGTAAGTGCAGCGGTGATTAGGATCAGCAGCATCAAGTTAATAAATGACAAAGTGAAAATGTTCCAGCATTTCCTCTGCTCTGTCAAGATAATTATCATATCGGGAAGAAAAAAGTTTAAATTATTCAATAAAATTATACCAGAAGTAAGGGTAGAAAATTGCAAGAGATCCAGTTTTTATTCTGAATGAGCTTGAGTCTCTTGGATGAAGAGACTTGTAGGTGCAGTGAAAAATTCCAGTTTAACCATTGAACTATCATCCACAATCTTTAAAGAAATGTTGACCTCATAAAAAGTAGTAGAAAGACAGTAGAAAAGTTGCTATTTTTCCAAATTTGAAACAAGAAAAAGATAAATGCTATAAACTGTGGAGAGACGATCTTGGCATTATTAGTGTGTCATACAGAACTTTTGAACAAATATGAGTTGGAGAATGCCTAGAGAATAGAGACTCATTACTGCTAAATAGGGATTAGCTAAGAGAACATTTTTTTCCATTTTTTGGTGAGGGCTTTAGCAAGGTATCTGGCAAAGTATGTTGTTACAGACAAAATAAAATCAACAAAAGACTGGCTAATGAACAAATCTAAATCTGAGTGATGTTTTATAAAGGTATAGGCCTGGTATTCTATCCAAGATGAGTTATGTGCATGTGTATATAAATTTTTTTGGTCCATGACTCCAGTGAAGACATGCATGACAAATTGGCAAATGTACTGAACCAATAGTTATTGAGATGACATGAAAGTAGAAGGAAAGAAAATGTTAGAGAAACTGCTTGTACGGTTATGATAGATGAAGCTAATAAGACAAATTTAATGAGGTAAATATTTATGACATATAATATCAATATATAAACAAATATGTAAGCAAAATATAAAATAAAGCTCATTTCTGCATTTTATATAAGATGGTTAAATAATACATAAGTACTAAATAAATGTTATATATTTATACAGCAATATAAAAATAAATACATAAAATACAAATTAAAAAATCCATCCCATCAATAATCACACGTTCAGGATAGATGGTTATGGCTAAGTAGTTCACCTGTGAAAATCAGTTTGGTGCTATAGTTGCCATCAAAACTTAAATACTATCAATAATGCCAAGGAGCTGAACCAACAAGTATTATAGTCTAAGCTAAATACTGATGCTGGGAAGGACTGAAGGCAGAAGGAGAAGAGCATGACAGAGGATGAGATGGTTGGATGGCATCACCGACTCACTGGACATGAGCCTGAGGAAACTCTGCGAGATAGCGAAGAGCAGGGAGGCCTGGTGTGCTGCAGTCTGCAGGCTCGCCAAGAGTCGGACACCAGTGAGTGACTGAACAACATACACTGTATAAACCAGACAAGGGAAGTGGTTTTTTCCTCCACAATTGTGTCCATATTAGAAGATCATCAAATGTCTATGCAAATTTCAGGGAGCCACATCTACAGGAGTGCTTGACAAATTTCAACATTAAGAAGACAGTGGAAAAGGAGATATAGACTATTCAGTATGAAGAAGAAAGGCCTTTAAAGAAAAATACAATACACTGGAGAGACTTTGTTGATCACAGGCTTTGTAGACATGAAAGATCAGACGCTCAATAGAGCAGACTGGGCACCTATATAGTCTATGGTTCTGTATCTACCGCAAAAGTTCTAAGAGGAAGGAAGTTCCTCTTAAAGACTTACCACAGTGACTGACACCCTCAAACCACTCAATCAGTTCAGTCACTCAGTCGTGTCCGACTCTTTGCGACCCCATGGACTGCAGCACACCAGGCCTCCCTGTCCATCACCAATTCCTGGAGTTTGCTCAAACTCATGTCCATTGAGTCGGTGTCATCCAACCATCTCATCCTCTGTCATGCTCTTCTCCTCCTGCCTTAAGTCTTTCCCAGCATCAGTATTTAGCTTAGACTATAATACCTGTTGGCTCAGCTCCTTGGCATTATTGATGGTATTGAAGTTTCGACGGCAACTATAGCACCAAACTGATTTTTCAAGGTCTTTTCAAATGAGTCAGCTCTTCGCATCAGGTGGCCAAAGTTTTGGAGTTTCAGCTTCAACATCAGTCCTTCCAGTGAACACCCAGGACTGATCTCCTTTAGGATGGACTGGTTGGATCTCCTTGCAGTCCAAGGGACTCTCAAGAGTCTTCTCCAACACCACAGTTCAAAACTATCCATTCTTCGGCGCTCAGCTTTCTTTATAGTCCAACTCTCACATAAATACATGACTACTGGAAAAACCATAGCTTTGTCTAGACGGACCTTTGTTGGCAAAATAATGTCTCTGCTTTTTAATATGCTGTCTAGGTTTGTCATAGCTTTTCTTCCAAGGAATAAGTATCTTTTAATTTCATGGCTGCAATCACCATCTGCAGTGATTTTGGAGCCCCCTTGCCAAAAATAAAGTCTACGACTGTTTCCACTGTTTCCCCATCTATTTGCCATGAAGTGATAGGACCAAATGCCATGATCTTAGTTTTCTGAGTGTTGAGTTTTAAGACAGGTTTGTCACTCTCCTCTTTCACTTCATCAAGAGGCTCTTTAGTTCTTCTTCACTTTCTGCCATAAGGGTGGTACCATCTGCATATCTGAGGTTATTGATATTTCTCCTGGCAATCTTGATTCCAGCTTGTGCTTCATCCAGCCCAGCATTTCCCATGATGTACTATACATAGAAGTTAAATAAGCAGGGTGACAACATACAGCCTTGACGTACTCCTTTCCCTATTTGGAACCAGTCTGTTGTTCCATGTCCAGTTCTAACCGTTGCTTCCTGACCTGCGTACAGATTACTCAATACACAGCAGCTATCGGTGGTGTTGTGTTTAGTCTTTGGGGTGTCATTTCCTGAACCTTTCTCATTGATTCTCCTACTGTATTGATATCCAAGAACAAATTCAGACTTCTATTAATTGTTATATCTCTCTTCTTAGAATTGTATAACAGTGAAGAGGAAAAGTAAAATCATTTAGAAAGTCAATGAGAATAAAACTTATTCCTGCTACTATGGTAATAATAAAAATTTTCCCAGTGATATTTCTCCCAAGAGACACTGCTGCTTATTCACTTATCCATTAGAGATTCTAACTGAGAAGAGAAATTAATCAAGTTTTCTTTTATGAAGAAGAGCTGTTCTCATTTTCATTATTCCTATGTTCCTGGGTTTACCTCTGGAAGCTATATTAGACACTTTAAAGCAATGTCTTTATTGAGCTAAATACCTGATAAATACTTGACAAGTCAGGCCTAAGCAAATTTGCTATACTTATTTATATAACCTAGTAATGTGACTTTGGTGGCTATGTATTTCAAACAGAAAACATCGCAGAACCACTCTATAACTGGTTAATGAATGACTATAGAAGCTTAACTTTACTGAAATAATTGCATTGCATTAAAGTGGTTGGGACTTCCCAGGTGGCTCAATGGTAAAGAATCTGCTTGCCAGTGCAGTCGATGTAAGAGACTCTGGCTGGTCCCATCTCTGGTTTGGGAAGACCCCTTGGAGTAGGAGATGGCAATCCACTCCAGTATTTCTGCTTGGGAAATCCCACAGACAGAGCAGCATGGCAGGTTATACAGTCTATGGGGTCACAAGAAGCTGGACATGACTGAGCACACAGAGAGTTCTTGGGTCATTAAGTCTCAAGGACATTTATTTGGTCATGTTTTCTCGTAGTGTTCAAGAATACCTGAAAACTTTTCCCCTGTTAAGAAAGTGAACTACATATCTATGAAAATATTCAATCATCCAAGTTTGTGGTCAGTCTGATATCTTACCAATAAGCAAACTTTAAAAGACATTATGTTTCAATAGTGTGATCTGTCATCATCATTATTAAAAGAAAGAGAAAAAAAATAGAAATGATCAGAGCTTTTATCATAATTAACATTGAGTTAATAGGAATTCTAACTTCAAATTAATTCTGTAAAAATCTCTGGGATGCTGTAAGAGGTTCGAAAAGTTGCTTAAAGCACATATATGATTTTCTTGTTATTTTTCTGCTTTATCTCTACCTCCTTCCTCCTCTTGTTTTCTCCCTTTCAATTTATTCACTGTTTTCCCCTCATGTTGCTTCTTCTCTCCACCATTCCTTATGAAAAGACAAAGAAAAGCCACAGTTTGTATGTAAATACCTACATGTAGTATAATAAGAAACATATTGGGTCTTTGTCCTCAGTTTTGGCAGAGATTTCTGAAAACACTTGGAATTTCCTGAGTGACAGAAGTGTCTTTTGTTATTTGTTACAGAATAACTGACTTACAATGGGTCCCCTAGATAACTTCTGGATTAAACTAGTCACTGACCAAGAGATGACAGGGTGGAATTTCTCGCCTCATCCACCCAGCTCCATGGTGGAGATCAAGCTCTCTAAAACTCTGGGACAGGATTCAGGGAATTTGCAGGTTGGTGCACAGACCCAGGCTGCTGGAGGGTGGTCCACCTGAGAGGCTGCGGACGCTCTGGGCCCTCCCCCACCTTGCTCTATCCATCTTTCCATTTGACTGCCACTGAATCACATCCTTTATCACAAATTGATAAACATAACTGAAGTGTTTTCCTGAGTTCTGTGAGCCATTCCAGCTAATTATCAAACCTGAGGAGGGGGATGTGGGAACCTGTCCGTCAGAAGTCTGAGTGGACCGAGCCCCTAATCTGGGGGATCTGATGTGAACTCCGGGTAGATAGTGTTGGAACTGAATTGAATTGTTGGACACCCAACCGGTCCTGGAGAACTTAAGAATTGTTTGATGTTAGAAAACACCACTCTACAAATGCTTCAGAATTAATGGCTGATTAGATAATTGCCTGTGATAATTAGGTCCTTGGTTATTAACAAAGTATTTAATGGTTATTTATTATATTTGTACTTGTATTCAAGGGCTGACTTTTGCTTACTTTTTGAATGACTTAAAAGTAGAACAGGTGTAAATGTCTGTAGCACCATTCTTTCTTAAAGGCCACTGAAGGTATAAATGCCAAGCAGTATGAAGACTATTTATGCAAAGTTTATTAGAGTAGGTCATGTTTAATACACATGCAATGTTTCATTATTATTGTACTGCTGAGAGAATCTTCTCAAAATACATAACCCATTGCTTAACTTGGGAGCAACACCAGGCAGCCAAACGCATGCTTTAGAAAAAGAAATGAATTATGAGGTCAGTGTGCTTGATTTTTTTTAAAAAAGCAAAACACATACTTATTAAAATAAAATTTTAAAAACTTCTCTATTGGGGCAAGATTTGCATTATGGATAATTTCTTTATATACCCAAACTATTTACAGAGGATTCTATTATAAAATAATTTGAAATATGTTTTCAATGGTTGAAAAAACTCAAATGCCTTTAAAAGCTCGCCAAATAACAGGCAATGTCTAAGACAATGAGTAATTGTGGACATTCTGAAATAGTGCATTTCAAACTAAAAACACTCACTATCAATGTATTTAAAAATGATGAGTAGGCAAATACATGCAAGTTTAAGACTCTTATAAAAGATAAAATCCTGTTTACAAAAGAGAGAAAATGATTAAGAACAAACAGAAAGAGGTAAAGGTGTATGAAGATTTCGATGATAAATCCTCAGTTTATAAAAATAAGTACTAGAAGCAACTCTTGACCTCTTGGCAGTAGGCTTGCTTTCCATGCTATACGCACAGGGATCTTGAAACTATTTTGCGTGTGTTAGACTCAACAACCGAGAAGCTCCAGAGGAAAAGGGTGCGGAGCTGGGCGGAGACCCTGGTACAGGTGTAAACTCACCGCCTCTAAAGGAACCGTAGCTCGTCTCCGGGACGGCCGCTGTCGGCGGCTCCGCTCCCCGTCTCCAAGATGGCTGCCGTTGGCGGCTCCGCTCCCCGTCTCCAAGATGGCTGCCGTCGGCGGCTCCGCTCCCCGTCTCCAAGATGGCTGCCGTCGGCGGCTCCGCTCCCCGTCTCCAAGATGGCTGCCGTCGGCGGCTCCGCTCCCGTCCGCGCACCCAGACTCCAGAGGCGGTCAGCCATCTTTCTTCCCCGGCGTCCGTCTGGGCACGCCCGTGTCTCGTGACCCCAGCAGAGGCTGCAGCAGAGGTCCCGCGGCCAGCTCCAGGCTCTGCCCGCTGGAGGACGGGCGGTTCCGGCCTCCTCCTCTCGTGCCCGTCCAGGCTCTCGTCGGAGCGCGGCCATGGCGCTGTGGAGGCCCGGCCTCGCGCGGCCGCCCTCGCTGCGCCCCCCGCTGCCCGCCGGCACCGCGGCCAGCCCGGGAGGGAGCCGGCTCGGACGTCGTTCCAGCCGGGCCTTCGCCAACTCCAGTGCGGGCTGCAGCAGCTGTGCGGAGCGGCCCAAGCAAGCGCGGCCCAGCTGAGGCCCGCCAACACAATTGACAACATATTGCTGCTTCAGGACACTGCGTTTGGGGGTCATTTGTTATGGAGCAGCAGAGAGCCAAAACCCGCGGAGAGGCCGTGGAGGTGATTCAGCTCGGAAGCCGTGATCTCCGTGTCTAGGTCAGTGTCCAGCGTTGTCTTCACATCGTTTCTCACCAAAAGAAACCAGGTTTTGTTTGTTTTAAGCATGGTTGATTCTGGAGCTGAGGCAGGGAAAGGGAAAGATGATCTAGACTGCCTTGTGCCAGAAAATGAATAAATAAATACATAAATTAATGAAGGAGTCAAAAGGATATGAGTTGGTAGTTTGAAGGAGACAGAGCTGTGACAGTTTCAGAATCAAAATAAGTGAAGACAGAATTAAAACAAAACTGACTAAAAAATCAAAGTTTATGTTGATAACAAAGGCAGGGAAGAGGAAGAAAGGAGGAAGGAAACAAAAAGAGGAAAACAGAGTCAGTTCTTCCTTAGCTGACTCAGAGAGAGACAGAATGATGGAATTTAAAGTCATTTCTTTATAATCATTATAAGAAAATTTATTTTAGGCAAGAGTTGGTTCAGTTCAGGCCCTTTGTTGTGTCCGACTCTTTGCAACCCGATGGACTGCAGCGCCAGGCCTCCCTGTCCATCACCAACTCCCGGAGTTTACGCAAACTCATGTCCATCGACTCGGTGATGCCGTCCAACCATCTCATCCTCTGTCGTCCCCTTCTCCTCCTGCCTTCAATCATTCCCAGCATCAGGGTCTTTTCCAATGAGTCAGTTCTCTGTATCAAGTGGCCAAAGTATTAGAGTTTCAGCTTCAGCATCAGTCCTTCCAATGAATATTCAGCACTGATCTCCTTTAGGATGGACTGGTTTGAGTCAGTAATGGATGCTAAATCAAAGTAGAGAAGGGAGATGGATAAGGAACAGGAAGCTTATGTAGTCTTAAAGCATCTCCCCGCAAATTACTTCATTGCAAAAGGGAAAACAGTATAACAACAAAATGGAGAAAATAGATAAAATCTTGATCAGGTGATTAAAATTAATATCACCAAGGCAGGGGAGGTGGCATCTGTGCTATCAACATTGTTCCCTGAGAAAGACACTTCCGTTAGGTAGTATTCCAGCCAAAAATGCATAACCTCAACCCGATCCTGAGGAAACTTGAAAAACCCAAACTGAGAGACTTTTTCTAAATTAACAGACCTGAATTCTTCAAATATATTGCTGATGTCATAACAAACAAACAAATAAGCCTGGCCAGGGAACTCACATCCTGCATACCATGTGGCAAACCCAAAATAAATTTAAAAATTAATTAATAAATTGAACCTTCCTGGAAAAAGAAAAAAGATGGAGGTGGAAAATTTCAAAACAAGGCAGTATTGTAAAAAATTCAGCTAAAAGTCGAAGACGTGAGAATTGTCAAGATCCTGAGTCAGATTATCTGCCTGCACAGCCCCTTCCTCTTATCGCAGAGCAAAAGCATCATTCTAGCTGACCGTCTGGAGAGGAAGAGGTTATACCGTGTGAGTTTTCCAGATACAAGCTTTCACCTTAAATGCTCTTTTAGAAATAAAGATTTTTTTCTAAAATACTTCCTGTCATGAGGGCCCATGTTTACATATCTTTTGTTCATCATACTTCTGCTAAAGTTATTTGGGTTTTTTCCACAGGTGCCACGAACACAGGATTTGTGTTCAATTTGTTGACAGACCATCGTTAATAATGTCCTTAGTGACGAAAAACATGTGAGCTTCCAGAGGGAAATGCAGGCAGATTATCCAGACCTGTTAGTGGATACACTCTAGGTCAGTCTTAGCGTTTGAGATCTGCTTTCTGTAGAAAGATTGTGCTGTAATCTTGAGAAAGAAGAATGGAACTGGAGGAATCAACCTACCTGACTTTAGGCTATACTACAAATCCACAGTCATTAAGACAGTATGGTACTGGCACAAAGACAGAAATATAGATCAGTGGAACAAAATAGAAAGCCCAGAGATAAATCCACGCATCTATGGATACCTTATCTTTGACAAAGGAGGCAAAAATATACAATGGAGAAAAGACAATCTCTTTAACAAGTGGTGCTGGGAAAACTGGACAGCCACTTGTAAAAGAATGAAACTAGAACACTTTCTAACACCATACACAAAAATAAACTCAAAATGGATCAAAGATCTCAGCATAAGACCAGAAACTATAAAACTCCTAGAGGATAACATAGGCAAAACACTCTCCGACATAAACCAAAGCGGGAGCCTCTATGACCCACCTCCCAGAATATCGGAAATAAAAGCACGAATAAACAAATGGGATCTAATTAAAATTAAAAGCTTCTGCACAACAAAGGAAACTATAAGCAAGGTGAAAAGACAGCCTTCAGAATGGGAGAAAATAATAGCCAATGAAGCAACAGACAAACAATTAATCTCAAAAATATACAAGCAACTCCTGCAGCTCCATGCTAGAAAAATAAACGACCCAATCAAAAAGTGGGCCAAAGAACTTAACAGACATTTCTCCAAAGAAGACATAAAAATGGCTAACAAACACATGAAAAGATGCTCAACATCACTCATTATCAGAGAAACGCAAATCAAAACCACAATGAGGTACCACTTTACACCAGTCAGAATGGCTGCCATGCAAAAATCTACAAGCAATAAATGCTGGAGAGGATGTGGAGAAAAGGGAACCCTCTTACACTGTTGGTGGGAATGCAAACTAGTACAGCCACTATGGAAAACAGTGTGGAGATTCCTTAAAAAACTGCAAATAGACCTGCCATATGACCCAGCAATCCCACGGCTGGGCATACACACCGAGGAAACCAGAATTGAAAGAGATGTGTACCCCAGTGTTCATCGCCGCATTGTTTACAATAGCCAGGACAAGGAAGCAACCTAGATGCCCATCAACTGACGAATGGATAAGAAGGCTGTGGTACATATACACAATGGAATATTACTCAGCATT
>ML661888.1:6884234-6978322 GCA_007570785.1 Antilocapra americana | reverse complement strand
AATTCATTTGAATCAGTTCTACTCAGGTGGACGGAACTGGAGCCTATTATCCAGAGTGAAGTAAGCCAGAAGGAAAAATAATACAGTATACTAACGCATATATATGGAATTTAGAAAGATGGTAACGAGAACCCTGCATGTGGGACAGCAAAAGAAACGCAGATGCATAGAACAGACTCATGGACTTTGTGGAAGAGGGCAAGGGTGGGATGATGTGGGAGAATGGCATTGAAACATGTTAATTATCATATGTGAAATCAATCGCCAGCCCAGGAGTGATGCTCGGGGCTGGTGCACCGAGATGTCCCAGGGGGAGGGAATCGGGAGGGAGGAGGGAGGGGAGTTCTGAAGGGGGAGCATATGTAAACCCATGGCGGTTTCATGTCAAGGTATGGCAAAATCAACACAATAAAGTAAAGAAAATTTAAAAAAAAAGAAAAGAAAGAAAGATTGTGCTGTTAAGTCACTTCAGTCCTATTGACTCTTTGCGACCCCAGGGACTGTAGCCCACCAGGCTCCTCTGTCCATGGGATTCTCACTGGAGTGGAGAATCCACTTCTCCAGGGGATCTTCCCAACCCAGAGATCAAACCTGCATCTCTTACATCTTCTGCATTGGCAATCAGATTCTTTACCACTAGTACCGCTTGGGAAGCCCCTCAGTCAAATTATATCTACTCCAAGATCCTTCCAGACGTAATAATCTCCACCATCTAATTTAGAAGTTAATCTGTTCTGTCCTCTACTTGAAATTGGAGAAGATGTAGTCCTTCCTGCCAGTGGTCGACAGGTTTTGAACTGTGCTCTCTGGGAAAGTGTTTAATTATGAATGTGTATTAAGCCGCGTAAGATATCCATTTACTGTTCCACTAATAGATAAATTGGAAACACACACACACACATTAAAAATTTAACAGAAAGAGACAAAAGTAAATTGTCAGTGGGACTCTAATACCCCTTGCCCATTCTCCTTTGGAAGCCTTGCTTTGCAGAAAGGTCAGAATTCCTTCTGGTGTCCTTGGAGCAGTCTGCGTTCACCCTCCCCTTCCTTCCCAGTCCTCTCCTGCCGCCGGGCACTGCCACTGTTCTCTGGGCCAGTCACGCCTTGGCACACTCCTGTCTCGGCTCCTGCTCTCTCCTGTTTTTCTGATCGAGGGTGGGCTAGGGGGAATCAAACATCACACACATGCTACCTAGTCTTCAGGCAGTCTTTGACCCAAAGTCACCTCTTTGGAAAACCTTCCTCCTCCCTTCCGTTTGCTTTTCCTTCTCTCTGAGACTCCAGGGCAATATAGTTCACCAAAGTAACTAATGTAAATCTATTAGGTACATAACATGCACAAGTCTGCGAACTTCTCCACAAAACATTGGCCTCTGAAAGCCAAAACTGTCTTTTTCTTATCTTTGCCTAATGTCTAGCACCTTGTACATGACGAGAGCTCAATAAAAGTCCTGTTAATTCAGTTTCTTTAGGGAAGTTTGACCCTAATCTAATGTTTCTTTTTAAAAGACCCTGTTTTCTAGTAAAGTTGTGAAGGCACTGATCTACTGCAATGAAAATTAAAAATAAAACTAGTCCACAGTCACCTTATATTATGCAAGATTATCTGTTATTGAATATAACAATTGTGATGAAACTAATTCTTGATTTCTTCCTTCAGTAAAATCTCCCAAAGTGTTGCCCAAGGAATGTTATTTCTGTGAGATACAAAATAAGGTAAAAAATAATTTAGTAAAAAAAACCCCAGCAATTTAGTAAAACACTAGTTAAATATGCCTTATTCATTTAACTGAATCAAGCTAATAAACACGTTTCAAGAATAAACTATGACCGTTAATCTATTTTTTTTTCCCTAACCATTTTTAGCTTTTCTGATTCACGGAAGGTGGTTAGTGAGTCAGGATCGTGGGGTTCCTAGTTCACACAGTCAACTGTACTAACTTGAGCATGTAAGTATCAAAGAAATCCCACAGCCTGGAAGTTAATGAATGTTGTTACAGCAAAACTCACCCCCCAACACACACACAAAAAAGAAATGTTGCCTTAGTGGTTACAACTTTCTGTAAAAATAGGCACAGGTCACTCTGGGGACGAACCCAGTGTTTGTTGTGTAACTGGATGCTTAGCCGATGGTAAAAATAAGATTGATTACGTTTAGAGCAATGGGAGGTCCTAGACCTGGGGTGTTCAACCATTCGTTTGCCAAGGACGCCTTTGAGAAGCTAGAGAAGAAGCACAAAAACTCTACAAAGATGTGTCGTGACCTTGGGAAAAACCTATATCCCCTGGGATGCCAGGCTAAAAGGTCCTGGAGCCTCCTTTCTCTCCAAGGGCTTCAGGATTTTCATGGAAAATTCATTATTTGTGTGTGTTGTGCTTTTTCAGACTCACTCTTTGGACACTGAACAACATCTCAGAAACAGAACATTCATGTACAGCCTCCAGAAACATTTTGACAGAAATATTAAGCCCAAGAATCAATTCAAACTTCCTGTGGGTTTTAGCAACGCTCTTTTTTTTCACATAAATAAACAAAAGATCTTGAGTTATGTAGTTCAGAAGTTCCCAGATAACAATTTTCATAGTAAAATGAAGAGTGCACAAATAAGGCTTTAATATATCTTAGAATTAGGCTGACATGCTCTTGGCTTCCCAGGTGGCACTAGTGGTTAAAAAAATAAAATATAAAAAACCCACCTGCCAATGCAGGAGACTTAAGAGATGTGGGTTTGATCCCGGATCGGGAAGCTCCCCTGGAGGAGGGCAACGCAGCCCACTCCACTCTTCTTGCCCGGAGAATCCCATGGGCAGAGGAGCCTAGTGGGCTATGTTCCATAGGGTTGCAAAAAGTTGGACACCGCTGAAGTGACTTAAAACATACCCACAGCTCTCCCCTAAGATACCACTGAGTGCTAAGATACTGCTCAATGAAAATGAATCACAGAGATTCCTAGTTATTTGGCTAATATTGAAAGCTCATGTGACTATTCTAATATATTTGCATCAACATATTATTTGCTTTGTAAAATGTAGACTAGAAAAAAGATTTATGTGAGTGATTCTATATGAAACACTTCTTTATAATAATATGTACATTTATTACTGTGTCCTGAAAAAGAAAAGTCAGAAAATTCAACAAAAGAATTAGCATCTCTAAGAATTCTGCTGAGTGAAATGTTAATAGAAAAGGAATGATTTTTAGAATTTAGCACAGGGAGCTCTATTCAATATTCTATAATAACCTATTGCCAGGAGCCGTCAGGATGCCCCCTCACTCGGATGACAAGGTCACGAAACTGCAAAGCAGATTTTCCTTCGGGGCATCCCAAGGCAAGGCCCCGCCTGGTATTTTTCTTGGGAAGTTCTGTTTATGGTCTGGAACATTAGCTCATCTCAGTAGGTCAGTCCCAGTTAGAAAAAACTTGTCCTGAGATAATTCCCCCAGACCTTATTTCCCTCAAAGGATCCAGGGAGATGGATTCCCTTCCCTGGGGACAAAGGAGGAATAAGGGACATTTAAATAAATTACTATGCCTCCTACTCGTTACTGGGGAGTTTACCAAGAGTTCTCTGGGGGTCATGGCAAGGCCACCACCAGAAGGGCTCGTAGTTGGGTCACCTTTCTACCTCCCACTCCCCCGACCACTCCACGGAGGATGCTCCCTTCCTTGAAGAAATCAGGCTGGAATGGGACTTAGGAATGCTCATAACTGTGGCCAGGATAATTGGAGACATTGAATTGCTCTAGGATATTGTAGACAAAGGAATTCATTATAGTATTATAAGGTTAATAGGGTTTTATTGTTAAAGCAGTGCTGTTAGACTGTCTCTTTGTCCTCTTTTCTCTTTCCTCATAAGAACCGGAGTAGGTTAATAGAACAAAACAGTTTCAAGCTTAAGCCCTTCCCTCTAGCTTCTACATAGTTGCACCTAATAAGAGAAATGTAATCTTTCTACTTAGATTGATGTATTTATCGAAGTATGCTGGAGACATTCAAATGGTCAATATACTATTGTTAAATCTAATTATGCAGAAATCCGACTTCTGCAAGGAAAATGAGCTTAATGTTAAAGTTGTTGATGGTAGGCAGAAAACAAAAGATTGTATAGAATAATTGTGATGTAATGGGTGTGTTTCTTGGGTATAAAAACTGTAAACCAACAACAATAAAGAGAGAGACTGCTCCATCACCACATTGACTCAGCTCAGTACTTGGCAGATGCCACTCATCCCTCAAGACCCCCGGACCCGCCGGGGCTGGACCCCAGCAACCTATGTGGGAAAAGAATCTGAAAAAGAATGGATATACATATTATATGTATACGTATAACTGAATCACTTGTGTGTACACTTGAAACTAACAAAACATTGTAAATCAATATATTCCAGTATAAAATTAGATTTAAATAAATAAATAAATAAAGTTTTGGTCTTGACCTCAAACTAGAATGGCAGATATACAAAAATCTCAAGCTTATGTATGACTTTGATTATTCTTCATTTCTAAAATGGACACTTTAAATCATTAGAGTTTTAGCTATCTATTACATGGTTTTAAAATTCAATTGAGCATTTCCTTATGAAGCAAAGAGGACATTTCAACCTGAGTTCAACAAGATCTGATTTGGAGAGCAACTCTAAGGACAAGAAAAAAAAAAACCCTAAGAGATGTAACTGAATTCTCTTAACACCTACAATATGGAGAAATTTGAACGAACTGAATTCTCTTAACACCTACAATATGGAGAAATTTGAACGTAGCATCCGATCTTTCTGTCCCTGCATTGCCCTTGTGAGGCCCTGGAGGCTTTCCAAACACAAGGCCGGCTTGTTGTCAGCCAAAGTCTCAAAGGGCAGGCTGCTTCTTACTCTGTTTGTGTTGAGACTTTGATCTTATCTCTTCTGCTTACCCCAAACCAACTTCCTGTTGCCTCAACAGTTGGTCCAGTCTGGGGGCCGAGGGAACGGTAGCCCTCTTAGGACAGGAGGGACCATAAGTGAGGGCGGGCGTGGGAACCAGGGAGGAGAGAAGGCTGACCAAGCTGCGACCGAGGCGGTGAGACCACAGACATCCTGCCCCGGAGCGCCTCGGGGACAGACACATGGAAGCAGGGACCCTTGAGAAACTGTATTTACTGGGCCACTGCTTTTACACAGTGAGGCAAAAATAAACCATCATAAATTTGCTCATTAACAAAGCTATTTTATTAAAATGTCCTACACGGCCATGCCTCCTTTATTCAAACTGCCCAGAATTAGATGCATAGACTTAAAATGGCCATGCAGATTTAGAAACTTAACCCTACCAGATGGAAACAAGGAGCTATACACTGCCAACCAGAATTCATAGGGAAAAACTAGTTGATCCCAAGACAAACCTGTCTACGCCACTGGCTGGAATCTAAGAAGTAACCCTATGGTGCTTATCTAGTCATGCCCTGATAGTTCATAATTACATAGTAAACACTATGATATGCTCTTACGATGTTCTTAACTGTCTCTTCCTCAGTCTCCATATTCACTTCATCACCAATATTCACCCAGTTGAAATGATTCTTGAATTAGGTGCCTCTTCCACCATCCCAGATCATTATTTAATTCACTCTTCCAGGTGGTCTATACACGAGGCTACCGAGCTTATCATTCCAAGCAAGTGGTAAATATGCTTTCTTTTGTACTCAGGATAAAGCCCAACATCTTGGCATGGTCTCTGGGGTCCTTTGAAGTCTGGCATCTTTCTCCAATGTTATCATCTAGCCTCACGCTCACCAAGCCCTCTCTGTAATCTCCACACACGACATTCTTTACAGCCCCTCCCGTATCTCTCTCAGACCTCCCGCCTTTTACACAGACTGGTCCCTCTCTCCAGAAACACAGTTCAAATGTCCTCCTCTCTGTAAAATTTTCTTTGACTCACCCACTCACTCCCACAGGGACAGTAAGTGGTTCCCTTGTTCCTGAGGCATTTTGTTCACATCCCTAACAGGACACCTAACATTTTCATCCATAGTAAAGCATAAAGATCAACTTCAGAGTTCACTCTGTCACAAATCGCTATGTGACCTCATTGAAACAATTAGACTTCCCTGAACTTAATTTCTTCATCTGTAAATAGGAATAAATATAGTTATCTGAGATGTTTTAATAATTCACTAGTGCATTAAAGTATCAGCACTGCTCCTGACCATAGTAAAAACTCAAAAAATAGAGCTAAAGTAATTATTGCTAATAATAATTATTATTGGGTTAAATATACATGTACACATCTATATGTACCTGCGTGCATGCTAAGTCACTTCAGTCACGTCTGACTCTTTGCAACGCCATGGACTGTAGCCCACCAGGCTCCTCTGTCCGTGGGATTCTCCAGGCCAGAGTACTGGAGTGGGCTGCCACACTTTCCTCCAGGGAATCTTCCCAACCCAGGGATTGAACCCAAATCTCTTATGTCTCCTGCATTGGCAGGTGGGTTCTTTACCAGTGAGCCACCTGAAAAGCCTGTAAACATCTATAAAAGGCTTATTAAAATTTCACTAGGACAAGAACTGTGTCTATTTATACCACCACCGCTGCTGCTGCTAAGTCGCTTCAGTCGTGTCTGACTCTGTGTGACCCCATAGATGGCTGCCCACCAGGCTCCCCCATCCCTGGGATTCTCCAGGCAAGAACCATCACACATACACATAAATTTACATTTTTGATTCATATTCTGGATATCTCAATTATTTTCTCTTTTCTAATGTAACCCCAGATGTAAAACTTCTTCCTAGGTTCTTGATGCTGGAAAACATGTCAAATTTGACAATATACCCAATTCCAGCTAAACTATAATAGGACACAGGCCCTGATGAGAAATATAGTTTTCAATAACTATAGAGGTTCAGTGATGTGCTAGAAACATTTATTCTAAATATTTATAATATTTTTCTTTCAAATAAAAGCCTAAATTATTTTTGGTAAAGGAGACAGCAATGGATAAAGGACTTCCCTGGTGGCTCAGAGGGCAATGCAGGAGACCCGGGTTCGATCCCTGGGTCAGGAAGATCCCCTGGAGAAGGGAATGGCTACCCACTCCAGTATTCTTGCCTGGAGAATTTCAAGGACAGAGAATAGTCTGGGTGTTTGAATATATACATGTACAGAATATATATTATCATGGAACAACCCAGATGTTTAAATTATGCTTGTATTGCTTATTTCCAACACTTCTAAGTGCCTTAAATCTTTCCCAATGCCCCCAAAGAGATTAAATTAGAAAGTTATATTGAATACTTGATTTGAACAGAATTTGAATCACAAACATCCCTTTAGAGTTTTATATTTTAGATCATATTCAGGCCACTGAAGACATATGCCCTTTCAGGAACTTTATTTCCAGCCTCCTAGCACATCCCCCAAAGTGACTCCATGTTGTAAACAGATGAGTTAAGGTTAAAATAGCACTGATGAAAGCAGAACACAGCACATCTCTTGGTTTTCCATTTTTATTTTTGCTTCGACAGCATGTACTGACATAAACAAAACCCTCTTCTTGCATTATCCAGAATCATCCAAAATTCTTTTAATTATGTATTTTAATTATAATTATATCACATATTTAATTGTATTTAATTTTTATATTTTATTTTATATTACATATACTCTTCTCATCCTTTAGATATTTAAATATTATATGTACATATGGCTAATCTTGACTAATTAGACAATACTCATCCAAATTCTATGTAATTCCATTATTTTCTGATCAGAAAAGTATAATAACAACTAATATACATTAGCAGCTAGGCACTGTTGAAAGCATTTTGCATGTATTCAAGGACTTTACAAGTCAATGAAGGTCACAACTGCCCATATTTTCTTCAATAATTTCTCATGATGCCCAGTTCATTGAATGATTGTTGCCTCTAGCATTTTCCACTAGAAATATTTTTAGCAACTAGTATCATCTAAAAATTACATGTATTAGAACATGAGCATCAACTAAAAACATGTCAGAAGATTGTGAATAAACATTTTTGAAAGTGAAGATGCCTGGTTTTCTATCTTGAGATGTGGACACGGAAGGTAAACTAAGACTTTTGTTCACTGAAGCCCTCAGCACCTTGGTGCTGACCAGGGTCATTGCTCTGTGAGGTGGGAGACCTGAGCCCTCATCGTCCCTTCACCATTTACTACGTGCAGCTCTAATAATGCTGTTCACATGGGCTGTCTTCTCGGATGTACAAGTTTTATCATAACGACAGAGCTTTAGACTCTGATAATTTAAAGTTCTAAAATCTAGGTTCAAAAATCTAAAATGTGTTTTATTTCTATAAACACCAGAAGATACATACTTAGAATTTGTATTTCAAGATATATCCCAGGTCGAGCACATATGGTAAGAAGATCAAACCAGTCCATCCTAAAGGAAATCAGTCCGAATATTCATTGGAAGGACTGATGCTGAAGCTGAAGCTCCAATACTTTGGCCACATGATGCAAAGAGCTGACTCACTGGGAAAGACCCTGCTGCTGGGAAAGATTGAGGGCAGGAGGAGAAGGGGACGACAGAGGATGAGATGGTTGGATGGCATCACCGACTCGATGGACATGAGTTTTGAGTAAACTCTGGGAAATAATGAAAGACAGGAAAACCTGGCGTGCTGCAGTCCATGGGGTCACAAAGAGTCAGACACGACTGAGCGACTGAACAACAAAAAGCGCATACATCATCCAATAGAGGTGCTTTTCTTTACCTTGTTCTCTTGCTCCTGATATATCACATCTACTCTCTCCTCTTTCTGATCATACTTTCCTCGTCCTTCCCAATGGAGTCCTACCTGACACTCATGTGCATTGTCATCTCTGCTGCCAACTATTACGGATTACGGTTTATCCCCTCTGTTATGTCAAACATGCCGTGTGTTTTTAATTCTGAGATGCACACTTTTCATTTTTTAACATCTCTCAAATCAGAATGCATCTCAGAGATATGTTGCAGATATAATTGACTATTCTCCTTTGAGTGTCATAGAAGCAATCATGTATATCATAGTCAATGGCATCTTATAGTCAGTGAAAGTTAATCTTGCTGGTATTTGAAATGCCATATCCTGTCTATATATCTTATTTCCCAAACTTGTATATAGGACTATATTTCTGTATTCTTGTACCTCTAACCACTAGCATATTATTATGTTTTAGGAATTCAACAAGAGTTAGATTAACAACTATGTAAAACCATGGTCCAAGGAACCAATGACTGTAGATTTTTAAGGTAATATTCAACAGTATTCAATTGCATATTAGTGTAATGTATTTATTGTGGTAAAGATATAGATCAATATATTTTAAAAGGTGTTCAACAAGGATTAAGTTAAAAGAATCCATCTTTTCTTTATCACTAAGACACAACTAGATGCTTTTCTTTCCCTTATCCTTTCTTAGATTTTCCCAGAATCTCAAGGATGGCATGAATCTCTACCAGTGTTTTGACCATTCCATCTTTTCCCACAGGACTTTACCTAGAATGCTAGAGGGATATAAAACATATGTTAAAAATTAGTTTTCTCTAGTTCATATTTTAGTTTTCCTTATTGTAGCAAGAATTCATTCCAAAGTGTCCTTCGCTGGACTGTAGAAGTAACGATGTCCATTGAGTTTGTAAAACTGCTTCAATGGCTGTCCTGCAACCAAATAAAGTCCACAATTAACCCACAACGTAGCGATAGCATTAAACACTCACATTCCAAGGGTCTGGGAAATAGTGGACCACCTTTAAAAGTCTCCACTTAAATGTGTATCAAATAAACTGTGGAACCAGAAATTCATCTTCACAATTGCACGGAGCTGCATTTGTCTTTTGCTCACTCACCGCTGCCTCTAGCCTGACATAATGCAGCTCCGGGTTTACCTCTCCTCCCAGCCTTAGGTTCCATTGTTAACACCGGCTACATGTGGGGCCTGTGCCAGCTCAGCAGAGATGCAAAAGTAAATCACCTTCAAGGGACTTCCCATCTAATGCCAATTTTTAGGATGCAAGGCCTCACCCAGCTCAGTGACTCTGAAGTCTCCCCCACGTGAGCCACACGTGTTCGTATTAACACTGCGGTGGAGTCGACACTGAGGAAGCACTGCTTCAGCCCCCTCGTCTTATCTAGAGGTCAGAAGCACGAGGTAGCAGCATACATATTTTTTTTAAGGAATTAATACCAGAAGAAAAAACAAGATATTTTAAAAAATCAGTATCTATTTGGCATAAAGAACACGTTTTTACAGCTGAGAAACAGATGAATTTTCTGAGCTCAGAAAACCAAGCATCCAGACACTGACATTCCAAGAAAAAGAACTCACTTTAGAACTCCAAGAAAGTGCGAGAAGAGTTGCCATCTGCTCTTCCCTTCTGTGGTGTCACAAGGACACAGAAGGGGATGGTGTGTTACTTAACATGAAGCCTGCGTGAGGCCACGTCACAGCCTCACCCTGGCTCGGCGAGATCTGACTGCTATCAGACTTTGCAGGCCAGTGGCGACGCAGAGACCCCACTGGACAGCTGGAACCGATAAAGGACAGAGTTTCTGGGGACACTCGTGTGTGTGTGTGTAAATGTTTAACTGGGGTACAGGCTGACATGAAAAGAAAGTACACCTGGGGAGTCATAAATCATTTTATCATTTTAAAATGAGAGCTAATTGTTAAAATAATACGATTTTGCTTTGGAATTTATGTGTGTGGTAATCAGGTCAAGTGACTATTAACGACGAGAATGTCCAGAGTCAAATACACTTATTGGAGCATTTAGAAAAATAGGTCCTGCAAAATTTAGACTGGAAACATGTCCCATTAAATAATAAAATAACATCAAGGAAATATTAAGTTCAAAACAAGTTCTTAAAGATATTGGTCATTTAGAATCCATTTTTTTTAATTATTAAAAAATCCATTCAGCATTACTATGAAATCAATCCTAACACACCTACCACCCAAACCCTACTACCTTGAGTCTTTACACTGGATAAAGAAAGTAAACCAAACTAGGAGTGAACCACCTAAATTGTAATTTCACTGAAGGAATGTTCTCTTTTAAAAATGGACTTTGATTTACAAATCCATGTAATTATGAGCACAGCTGGGCTTCCCTGGTGGCTCAGATGGTAAAGAATCTGCCTGCAATTTGGGAGACCTGGGTTTGATCCCAGGGTTGGGGAGATCCCCTGGAGGAGGGCATGCAACCTACTCCAGTGTCCTTGCCTGGAGAACCTCATGGACAGAGGAGCCTGGGGGGCTGCCGTCCATGGTGGTGCAAAGAGTCGGACACGACGAGCAACTAAGCACATGAGAACAGCTACTCTAATATTTACAATCACAGGGTTTCACAGGTGCAAATACAGTTTGCATCTTGTAAAACTACATTTTAAACTTTATACCTTTTGTATGTCAATTACATCTCAATAACTCTGCAAAAAGTATCCATGTAAGTGTTTAAGAAGTTATACTAATGCAGGAGACAGCATGGACACATAGTATTATTTGAAATAATGTTTCAGAGAGGTTAGTATCAGTGCTTAATCAAAACTTTAACTCCATTTGCTCACATATCCTGTCTTTCAAAAGTAGAACTTATTGAAGCAGCTATGAAGAAAGGACAATAATGTTAAATGATTAGCCAAATTAGGGACAACAGTAATGACAAAAATAAATAATGAATGAATGAAAATAAATTTATAATAGAATCCATGAACAATGAAAATAAAATTTTAGCTGTAGCTTCTATAAATCTGTAAACACTGCCAAACTTCCTGGGTAAACTTGGGAGAAAATTCTAGGCAGACATCAAAGACTATAGACTATAGGAGATAATCTTTCTGCTAAAAGTAGATATAATTAATAGTAAGCATGGCCTTTTATTTAAATTTTATTGTATTTAATCCTGGCCTCCAAATATATTGACTTTGTTACAGTTGTAGGAAGAAAAATTTCTCTTAAATTAAGGAAATTTAATTTGTTACTTTCAGTGATTTCTGTTGAAGAGAAAAGGTAAATTCTTAGACTGCCTCTCTGATGAGTTAATTTCTGCAAGTTCTTTTATGTAAACTCAGGAAGAACAGAAAAAAGTATGTCTGACTTAAGGTCATTTTAACAGGAAAGGACATCAGGTCCCAAAGAGCCCTCTTTGCCAGGGCTCCCCACCCTTGTGAATTTTTAAATATCAAAGCCGAACACCGGATAGCCTGGTGTAACTGAGGACGTATGTGTAAACAGCTAACGAGTCTGTCTGAAGCGTGGGATTCAACAGGAGATAAAGAGGAAGCAGGAGAAAGAACGACTGCGCTAGGTTAAGGAAAAAAAACACTCATTTTGATTTTGTGCACATAATAATGTCCACAGGAAAATAATAGCAGATACATAAAAGTGAAAGTAGCATATAGTTTGGGATTTCAATTTCTTTTAAGCCTGGAAGTCTGTGTGTTGTCTGAACGGTTTGCAAAGGCCCGCAAGACCACGCTGGCCCAGCTCGAGGTGAGGTGGCACCGCCGGGAGGCCCGCGCCCGCCGAGCCACAGCGCCGGGCAAGGCCGAGGCTCGGTGGCCCTCCTGCTGTCCCGGCCCTGGCGTTTTGGCAGATTTACGGCTCTGCTGAGGCGAAGGGTGGGTCTTGCAGGAGGCAATAAATATAGATCGGCCCCTCCTTAAAACATCCAAGAGGGTTGACACCAAATTGAACTTTAATAACAGGTCCTTCTAGCCTATAAAAACGGTTGATAGTCCAAATGGTTTTATTTAAGAAAATGATTATCACACTATCTAATCTTTGCATATGTTAAGACAAAAGAACCAGGGTTGACTTCAGTTTTATGTGACTCAAACACTAGCTTAGAACCATTACAGTGTTCTGTTCTCAGGAAATGGGCCCCTCTCCCCACCAAATAGCACTTTTCCTTGAATTACATGTAACGGGCAAGGTAGGCATGGAAATGGTACACATCTAATACACTTTAAAATGAGTTTGGATAATGACCACTCTAAGGAGAATGATATATCCCAATTATACTCCCCTCAAAATTAGTTTTTAACTTGGCTGCCTGTTGGTAGCTATCAATAATAATAATAAAATAATCCATCTCTACAACCCTTGAGGTGATGGATTACCCCAGCTTTTGCTGACTCTTGTCATACCCTTGGTAACTTGATTCCACCATGGATGAAATGTGAGAGGAAAGTTAAGTCAAGTAGTTTTTCAATCAAAATAAAACTCGGTGGACTGTAATTAATACTGTAATTAATGTGTCACGTATTTGTTGTTATCGAAAGACTCAGTAAGCTGGGGTGAAGGAAATGCTGACTCTGGACTGCCCTACCCTGCTTTGTTCGGCTCCCCTCTTCTGTCCTAGTAAGTGCACAACGTCAGGAAATTTGCTCAGCTTGTCTGAGTACCTATTTTTTTTTTTAATCTGTATAATATGGAAAATAACGTTTATTACAAAAGTTTTGCAAGAATCCAGTAGATAATGTTTTTAAAGCACAACCTCTGGTACATAAGAGAAAGATCTCTTTACTGTCCAAGGGACTCTCAAGTCTTCTCCAGCACCACAATTCAAAAGCATCGGTTCTTTGACGCTCAGCTTTCCTTAGGGTCCAACTCTCACATCCTGGGCTTCCTGGGTGGCTCAGATGGTAAAGTATCTGCCTGCGATGCAGGACACCTGGGTTCGATCCCTGGTCTGGGAAGATCCCCTAGAGAAGGGAAAGGCTACTCACTCCAGTATTCTTGTCCAGAAAATCCCATGGACGGAGGAGCCTGGTGGGCTACAGTCCATGGGTCATGAAGGGTCGGACACGACTAAGCAGCTCCACTCACTCACAGCCATACATGACTGCTGAAAAAGTCACTTCTTAGTCATTCAGTTGTGTCCAGCTCTTTTTGACTCCATGGGCAGTCACCTGCCAGGTTCCTCCATCCCCGGGTTTCTGCAGGCAAGGATGCTGGAGTGGATTGCCATTTCCTTCTCCAAGAAAAGCCATAGCTTTGACTAAGTGGATCTTTGTCTGCAAAGTGTTACCTCGTTTTTAACATGCTGTCTAGGGGGGGGTCATAGCTTTTCTTCCGAGGAGCAAGTCTTTTAATTTCATGGCTGCGGTCACCATCTGCAGTGATTTTGGAGCCCAGAAAATAAAGTCTGTCACTGTTTCCACTTTTTCTCCATCTATTTGCCACGAAGTGATGGGAGTGGATACCATGATCTTAGTTGTTTTTTTCGAATGTTGAGTTTTAAGCCAGCTTTCCCGCTCTCCTCTTTCACCTTCACCAAGAGGCTCTTTCGTTCTTCCTCACTTTCTGCCATAAGGTGGTGTCGTCTGCATCTCTGAGGTTGTTGAAGGAGAAGGCCTATCCAACATCTCTGCCCAGCTGCTGCAATGTGTTTGAGATTCCACTCTGGTTCATTACCCCTTTATTGTGGTTCTTAACTTTTGTTATGCCGAAAATCCCTTTGAAGCCTTAATGGATTCTGTGAGCTAACATCCCAGAAAAACAAATGCACCAGTGTACATTCCTACAAAATGTTGTGTATGGTTTCAGAGCAATTAGAGGAAAGAATTTCCTGTATTTTAAAGATTTTGTAGCTATCAAACATAAGACTAAGATTCTCTGTTTAATCACATCAACACTCAAGTGATAAAGGTAACCCAAGGCTGTGCAGAGCTATGGATTCATGTTTTGGGGTGTTGTCCAAAAGGATTTATGTCGCTCAATAGGTTATTTATCTCTGTTCTTTTTTAGGGAAGCCCAGACACAATGGCACCAACTTTCCTCTGTTCTCTAGCAGAAAGGTTGTCTTTTTCTTCTTCTTCTCCTTCATTTCTGTTCGTGCTGAGTCGCTTCAGTCGTGTCCTACTCTTTGCGACCCAATGGACTGCAGCCAGTCAGACTCCTCTGTCCATGGGATTCTCCAGGCAAGAATACTGGAGTGGGTTGTTATTTCCTCCTCCAAGGGATCTTCTTGACCCACGGATGGAACCCATGTCTCCTGCATTGCTGGTGGATTTTTTACCTCTGAGTCACCAGGGAAATCCCTAATTTTTGTACCTGATTTTATGTGTATTTTAAGAGGGAGTATTCTTGTTTTATTTAATGTGAAAATCAGAATTGAATTAATTTTAGACTTCTAAAATTTTCAGACTAAATTTCTATATTGCTTTTCTCTCATATTTTTTCTTACTCATAAAAAAGGAACAAACAACAAAAGCAACATCTATTAGCAACTGAGAGAGTAACATGATTCTTACATCATTTTCAATAGGTGGTTTATCACATGTAGCCTATATAAATGATACTACTTAGATGTTTTGCTGACTATATTGACTATTTAGCTACAGTTTAGATCATTGCCTAAATACTCCTTACAACTACGGTCCAGAAGTATAATTTAGAGACACTAATACATTAATGTGATGTTACTGGTGTATGTATTTATATGTGTGTACATATAGAGCTTTAGTATATATAGCTACTAGGGATTCCCTAGTAACTCAGTTGGTAAAAAATCTGTCTGCAGTGTAGGAGACCCAGGTTCAATCCTAGGGTCTGGAAGTTCCTCTGGAGAAGGAAATGGCAACCCACTCCAGTACTCTTGCCTGGAGAATTCCGAAGACAGAGGAGCCTGGTAGTCTACAATCCATGGAATCGCAAAAAGTCGGACACAACTGTGCAACTAACTTTCACTTTCACTTTAGTATATATAATATAAGAGTGAGCTTACTCAACCATTTGCATACATAAATTATCTTGGGAAGTAATGTATGTGTCTACATGGAAAATCACTCCTCAGATTAAAACACTATGTTCTATGTCTCAAAATATTTCATTTTATGCCTAGATGATGACTCTTTTTCTCTCTTCCCTTCAGCAATAATGCCACAATATTATTTATCAAAGGAACAAATATGAAAGAAAAGACATTGCTCTGAAAACAGGATGGATAGATCCCCTAGCTAACTACAACGTGAGGGACCATTTCCTAAAGTTCAAACTCCTGAAAAAGGAAATGAAAGACTTAGCTCTTGAGAAAGCTTCAGTGAGAGCTTTGATCTCAGTTATAGGATGCTATTAATGGAAAGTGCATGTTTAAATTTATGACTCATAAGGGAATAGACCATGAAGTGTTTAGTAAAATGTCAAGAAAAGAGTAATGGATGGCTTTGTATGATTAATTTGAAAGAAATATCTACTTTTTAAACAACTGAGAAGATTGTCAAGATTGATATATTAGAGGAGATTAAAACAAATGTTGCTAGTCATGTATGTATCACAGGTGAACAACGTGTTGGAGCCCTTACCTGGAAAGCTGGGTCAGTCTAGGTCCCTCTCTCCGCTGGGCAGTGACTAGAGGTATAACCCCGCAAGTCCATTTCATCTCTCTGGACCTCAGCTTGCCTGCTCGTAAAATGAGTTAGATAAACTGCATCATCTCGGAAAGACTTTTTGTCTACAATGTCTTGTTCCTTAGTTCCTCTTAACTAAGAAATACTCACACTCCAGTAAGCATATGCAAAATCTTAGCCTTGATAGAGATAATTTTTATTTTATTTTATTTTTTATAGAGATAATTTTTAAATGAATGCCAAGAATTAGATAATAATCATAGGCTTGTTCATTCAATGGCAGGGCACAGTTAAATAAGGCACACACAAAAAATTAAATTCGTCAACTTTTAGTATATTAGTACTACAAAACTGTAGACATCTAAGAGTAATCTTATAAGACTAAAATTTTCTAATTAACATTTTCATGTTCTTTGCCTGTCAAATGTTTTATTAAGCTTAGTGAAGAAATTGTTTCATATTCTCAGGGCAAATTTTCTTGAGGTAATGTAAAGTCATCTCAGGAGAATCTAAAAGAGTAAGCAGATTAGAAAGGGAGAGGGAGAAGGAAAGAGCAAATAAAGGCCCATGTGGAAAATTTATCTCCTGTTCGTACTGGAGTGCAGCCTGCTTAAATCAGGGAGAGGAAAATGCCAATAGCCTCAGCTACTAAGATATTTTCACTGCTGGGTTCAAATGCTATGAGACGTGTTCAGACTACAGCTGTCTCTCTCTTTTCACCAGAGAATCTCTCGTCCCCCTCCCCCCGCCCCTGAGGAAACATATGCCGTGGCCAGACCATCTGAGAATGAATATTCTTCTTATTCCTACTCCAGTCTCCTTTTTCTCCCCAGCTCCTTTTCTGTTCCTTGCAGCCCAAGAGGAAAAGGCAGGCTGAGTGGGAGGTGAGGGGCCTCGTTCCAATAGGCCCCTTGAGTCAGCACCCTGCTGATCAGCTCCTCCCGGCCCTGCAGCCTGAACAAAGAAAAGCAGCCGGCCGCCTACTCCGGACTTTTCCCAATTTGGGGCTATTTGATAGCCACAGTCATACTATTTTTGAATATGGTTATCAATTGGGATGTTATCTAGTAAATACTTGTCTTTAAATGGCTCATTATTTTATTTAAATTATTTTTAAATGATGTTTTAGTAACCACTTTAATTTAGCAAAAAAACAGGAGTTAAACATAAAAGTACACACAATAAAAGCAATACAGTATTATTTAATTCCCGCTAAACACTGCCGCCTCCTGTAATTAAGTCTGATCTGCCCTCTCTGTTAACAAAGAAGATTGCTAAGGTGATAAAGTCTTCTTTACTTGAACCGGAGACATCTTTCCTTGACATAATCAGAAGGAATGGAAGACGGTTAAGAAAGAATTGTCTCATTTTATGATTCAGGGTTATTTAAGGCCTTGTATATAATTCATTAATAATCTTTTCCATACAAAGCAGTATGGAAAGATGATTACTAACAGTAATAAAGATTATTTTACTAACAGTAAAACAGAAACAAGGTGTTTTTTGATGATATCCAAGTAAAAATAAAGGCCATTTGTTCTATAAAGACTCACGAATTTCAGACTGACATACCAGAAAGCAATCTAGTCCTCCACTTTACACAGCATTTACTTTTACTTCTTCATTAAAAATCTCCAAAAGATTTTTAAAAATAAAAGCAAAGAGAAAAATCTCTGTTAGTAAATATATTATGATCCGGCTTCAGAGAGAGAGCAATCACCTGAACAACAGGGAATGAGGCCGCCGTTTGTTTGAATTTCAGATAGCATAGGGACAGCTGTCCTTTGGGGCTTCCCAGGTGGCTCAGTGAATCCGCCTGCCAGGCAGGAGAGATGGGTTCAACCCCTGGGTCGGGAAAAGCCTGTGGAGACGGAAATGGCAACCCACTCCAGTACGCCTGCCTGGAAAATTCCACGGACGGAGGAGCCTGGCGGGCCACAGTCGGTGAGGTCGCAGAGACACGACTGAGCGACCGAACAACCGTCCTTTGTCCTCCTTGGAATAATCATAAACTGAGCATTCACACCGCGATAGGCAAGATGTTTAGTGTTTTACAAACCTTTGTGAATCCAATGAGGTAGGAACATGGTTATTCACATTTTGGATGAGGAAACTGAGGTCAAAGAGGAAAATGAACAAGCCCAGGCCACACAAAGAGTCAGACACGACTGAGCACACACCACCAACCAAAGGTAACCCAGCTGACAACAGAGAAGGAGGATTCACACCAGCCTGCCTTGGTTTTCTCCATTAGTTATTGGATAAGGAATAAAAGAGTCTAAAAGAATAAGCCAAGAGAATTAAAGCACTTGCTTTTCTCTTTTTATTTAGTTCTTCCCTACGCTACGGTGCTGCTGTTTAATCACTAAGTCATGTCTGACTGTTTTGTGACCCCCGCCAGGCTCCTGTCCATGGGATTTCCCAGGCAAGAATACAGGAGTGGGTTGCCATTTCCTTCTTCAAGCGATCTTTCCGACCCAGAGATCAAACCTCCTATATTGGCAGGATTCTTTACCACCAAGGCATCAGAGAAGCCCAGTTTTACTCCTTACTTAGCTCTTAATTTGTTCTGGAATCAAGTCAGGCATAGGGCACCCTTTATTATCTTCCATCAGGCACTTTGATACTGCGTTCACTGGCCAGTGGCTTTGAGGAGTCAAATAATAGAAAGTGAGGCTTTGAAGGGCAGGGCCTGTGATTCGGGGCTTTGAACTTGAATGTGAGGGCAGGACATGTTGACCTTGCTGCTTTGTAGAGGCTTCTAAAGGATAAAAGACTGGGTTTTATACAGTGTACTTTTAATTATAGCAACCTATGTGGACAGCTCTAGGCCTTAGATGCAGACCGTGGGACTCTGACCATGGTGATTCATTGCTATAAACTTTATAGCAGCCTTGTCCACCATAGAGGCAGGTCTGTACCGAGTCTTAACAAAATGGGGGCATAAACCTCGGGAAAGCGTCAGGCCTTGGGAAACCTCAGTCAAGTGCCAACCAGGGAGCTTGCTTAGCAGACACTGGCTGCATGGGGCTGCCTGTGGCAAACTGAGCATACACATGCCTGTCCTTAGCCTTGAACCCTCTCGATGAGATTAGACCTTCCATGCACTGGGGGATAGACTTCCATGCACGGCTTCTTGCTGTAAAAGGATGAGCTTCTGGTGTACTAGGGCACTAGGGCTGTCCACATGAACTCAGCTCTGCTGTCACACTGCGGAAGAGCCATGGACAGCACCCAAACGAGGAGCATGTTTATGAAAACAACTGTGGACCATCAGTTACCGGCCTCTGCTCTAATCAGGCCCAGTCAGGGCTTCCCTGGTGGCTCAGATGGTAAAGAAACTGCCTGCCACGCAGGAGACCCAGGTTCGACCCCTGGGTAAGGAAGATCCCATAGAGAAGGGAATGGCAACCTATTCCAGTATTCTTGCCTGGAGAATTCCATGGACAGAGGAGCCTGGAGGGCTATATAGTCCATGGATTCGCAAAGAGTCAGACACAGCTGAGCGATTACCACTTATTTTATGTAAGCACTGGATTAGCTGTCCCAAACTTCATTTCACTTTTACATCTGAAAGAGGCAATTCTGGAGTTAATGAGGCTTGCCCACACTCAAGAGTTAACTCCAGAAGCGCATGTGGTTTCAGGTGGGCTCTGGCCTGGTTGGTTACATATGAATTGGTTACTTGTGAATTGGTTGGTTAAACATGCTTGAGGCAGAGTTTTAAGGCTGAAGCAATTCCAAAAGAAGAGGCAATAGAAACAGCTGCTGTGGCTCAGACCTGAACACACCTGCTTACTAGAGAAGTGATTCCAAGTCACGAAGTAAACCCTCCATTTAGTTTGGGAGTTGGAAACAGAGCTATGGGTTCGATGGAAATTAAAAGAGCTTTTCAACAGATCTGAGAACTCCTCAGTAAGACCTAGTGGCTGAGGTCTTAACCACAATTAACCACAGTTGCTAATTTCAAAAGTTTGTAAGAAAGCAGCAATGTCTAAATATGCTAGCCTCCAGAAGAAAATTAAGAATGAGGATAGTTGAATTTACATCCAAGGGACAATAAATACATGACGTCAAAACAAATTTACTGCGTACTATTTCCCAGAAGAATTTAAATTCAGTCATAGATTTTGAGTCACTGGCCTTGGAGTAACTAGCATCCTGGCAAAGCAAAAATCACATTTTTTGTCATCTCTCCTCTCTCACTCTGATGTCATGAATACCCATTAGGATCTTTGGCAACACTGAATACATAGTTGGTTTTCCCTAGGTTCCAGGGAATAAATCTTTGCTCAAAGTACCTGGCCCAGGGTCTTGAAGACTAGCTTGTGTTCTAAACTTGGTCAGTTGGTGAGATCAGTTCTCAGATGATCTTTTGGGACTCTCAAGTGAAGCATGAGGAACTTGGCTTGAGACAGAATTGCCTGTAGGTACTGAAGCAATCACAGCAATTCCTAGGCATCAAGAACCATCTGGCTGAGACTGAGCAGAACTGGAAGTTGGGATGGTTAATGAATTTTGTACTTTAGTTCCTGTGAACTTAATCCATAGGACAAGAAGATTTGATTGTGGACTTGATGTTTGTACTTTGAATTTGGGGGATTTAATCTTTGGACTTTTAGTTCCATTTGGCAATCTGAAAATGAGATTTTTAAAAAAAAAAATTATTTACTTTGGCCACCTGATGTGAAGAGCTGACTCACTGGAAAAGACCCTGATGCTGGGAAAGATTGAATGAGGGAGGAGAAGAGGATGACAGAGGATGACATGGATGGAGGGTATCATCAACTCAGTGGACATGAGTTTGAACAAACTCTGGGAGATAGTGAAGGACAGGGAAGCCTGTTGTGCTGCAGTCCATAGGGCTGCAAAGAGTCAGACACGACTGAGTGACTGAACAACAGCAAATGGAAGAACAGTTACTCTACCATTGTGTGCTGCTTTCTGTCACACATCAATGTGAATCAGCCTTAGGTTCATATGTCCCCTCCCGCTTGAACCCCCCGCCACCCCATCCCACCCTTCTAGGTTGTCACGAAACACCATTTAGAGCTTCCTGAGTCATACAGCAAATTCCCGCTGGCTCTCTATTTTGCATATGGTGGCATATATGTTTCCATGCTACTCTCTTCATTCGTCCCACCGTCTCCTTCCCCACTGTGTCCATAAGCCTGTTCTCTACGTCTGTGTCTCCACTGCTGCCTGCAAACAGGTTCATCAGTACCATCTTTCTAGATTCCATATATATACATTGATCATTGATTTACGATTCTTGTTTTTCTCTTTGTCTTACTTCACTCTGTATAATAGGCTCCAGTTTCATCCATTTCATTAGAACTGACTCAAATGTGGTCCTTTTCATGGATGAGTAATATTCCATTGTATATATGAGCCACAGCTTCTTTATTCATTCACCTATCAAAGGATATCTAGGTTGCTTCCATGCCATAGCTATTGTAGATAGTGCTGCAGTGAAAAATGTGGTCCTTGGTCTTTTTCAATTATGGTTTTCTCAGGGTATATGTCCAGTAGTTGGACTGTTGGCTCATATAGTAGTTTTATTCCTACGTGTAAAAGAATGACAATAAAACACTTCCTAACATCATACACAAAAATAAACTCAAAATGGGTTAAAAAAATAAATGTAAGACCAGGAACTATAGAACTCTTGGAGGAAAACATAGGCAGAACACTCTATGACATCAATCACATAAATATCCTCTATGACCCACCTCCTAGAGTAATAGAAATAAAGGCAAAAATAAACAAATAGGACCTAATTAAACTTAAAAGCTTTTTCACAGCAAAGGAAACTATAAACAAGGTGAAAAGACAACCCTCAGAATGGGAGAAAATAAGAGCAAAAAACTGACAAGGATTAATTTCCAAAATATGCAAGCAACTCATGAAGCTCAGTACCAGAAAAACAACTAACTCAATCAAAAAAATGGCCAGAAGATCTAAATGGACATTTCTCCAAAGATGTCCAAAGACACAGAAGGCTAAGAAACACATGAAAAGGTGCTCAACGTCACTCATTATTAGTGAAATGAAAATCAAAACCACAGTGAGATAGCACCTCACAGCGAGCAGAATGCCCATCATCAAAATCTGCAAACAATAAATGCTGGAGAGGGTGTGAAGAAAAAGCAACCCTCTTAAGACGCTGGTGGGGATGTAAGTTGATACAGCCACTATGGAGGACGGTATGAGTTTGGATTTTATAGTCAAGAGTGGGATACTTCATTACTCTCACTTTACTGTTGGGTTATGTGTTCGATTCTATGACTCCACCCCGCTACTAGTTGCCCAGTTAGTTTTAAAGAATGGGACTACTACTCAGGGGGAGTACTTTCCACCCATGGTTTTCTTTTCATGCAAGGGAAGTGTCATTTCCATTACACTCCTGGCTTCTTTGATTTAATTTGGTGAGTTTTGGAAGAAAACCTGGACAAGCGGAGTCCGACCCTCTCCCTTCTCTCCTTTTTCTCCTGGGGATAGCGGGCCGTGTGAGTCAGGCATTCTGCTCAGCAGCTCCGTACCGGAAGCTGCAGAGTCGATCTTTGCCCCTAAGTAGGGAGGCTGCCCAGGTTGTGCTCTGCCCGTGCCTTGGGCTTGGCTTTACGAATTACCTACCGCACTGCTGACGTCCCTGAGGCAGAGTCGTAAAATGGAAAACTGCCGTTGCTGTCAAGTTGGAAAAGCACGTGGGTGTGTGGAAGCTGTGCTATTCTGTAACAAGGCATCCATCAGTCAACCTTTTTGAGGGAACTGTGCAAGAAAGTCAGAGGTGGGGACTGATGTGAGAAAGAAGTGATGAGTTTTGCCTGAAGTAAGCTGAAACTGAGATACAGTGAGAAATCCAGCAACTGAGAGAGAGATGAAAAAAGTTAGTGTAAGATTTGGGGTCATGGGCATGGTTGATATTGAAACCTCTAGGATCAGATGAAAATAACTTAGAAAAGAAAGGGCTTAAGAATGCGCAGAAAATTACCCTTAAGCAATACAGACAACTTTGGAAAAGGAGGAGAAAAAAGCTCAGTGAAGCATTTCTAAAATATTTACACAGGAGGAAATGGTAATGTTTCCAAAAGATGATGGGGGGTCGGGCATGTTTCCAGAAGGAGAGAGACTGGCAAATGGAATGGATTGAAGATCTATCATTAGGTTCAACACCACGTGGTAACATTTTGAGAACAATGTTGTCAGGGTCATGCTGACATTTTCTTCTTCCTGTTTTGCGAGACCAGAAAGATATCTGAAGACAAAGGAAAGGCAACCTAAGGAGAGTTTCCTAGAAGTTAATGAAAGCGTTAGGACACAATTTATGCCTCTAATTTTTAATTACTCTTAACAAACCTTCAGAAAAACTGTTCTGAGTAATCATTTTTAGGGAATTGTGCAAGAAAGTCAGATGCGTAGATGTATACGTTCCATGTTAAATGTATACATTCTTTTTGTGTCCGACTCTTTGCGACCCCATGGGCTCTACAGTCCAGGGAATTCTCCAGGCCAGAATACTGGAGTGGGTAGCCTTTCCCTTCTCCAGGGGATCATCCCAACCCAGAGACTGAACCCAGGTCCCCCTCACTGCAGGTGGATTCTTTACTAGCTGAGCCACAAGGGAAGCCCAAATATTAGAATTTTATCAGCGTATTTGAAGGGATCATAACCTTTGTCATAGTTATACAGCCCAAAGGTGTAGAGTGTAAACCTCAAAACAGATATAAACAATTCAAATAATCATTAC
Organism: Antilocapra americana; assembly: GCA_007570785.1. NCBI lineage: Eukaryota > Metazoa > Chordata > Mammalia > Artiodactyla > Antilocapridae > Antilocapra > Antilocapra americana. The sequence continues at coordinate 6,954,213 of ML661888.1, read as the reverse complement.
ACACAATCACCATTAAAGAGCCACCGTGTTTTATAGAATCTCTGTTCTCATTCACATCTCCTGAACTACTTGGCTGGTGGTCCTTTAGTAGCTGTCTGAATAATATTGTTTACAGCCTGGACAAACTCTTAATATACTCAAAAGGCTCATTTCTCGTAAATCCCATAAGTAGAATATTTTTTCAGGTATTGAACTTAGCAATAAAATATGGCTCGTCCCTGAGTGACCGTATGGCCCAGTTTACCTGAATAGTCCGGTGTGTGCCTGTTGTCCTGATGTAATTATCAGTGGCACTTTTTCCTCTCAAGAGCATTCTTGGGCTAATGATTAATCACATGGTCACCCTACTCCTACCTCCGAGTTTCTCTACTTTATATTCCAGCGTCAGATCCCTCAGTGCTACATCCTGCCCAACAAATGTGGTTGTCCGTGTATTTAAAATCAGCCACAATAAAATAAGTACTATGTATTGGTCCAAACATGTGCACTCCTAAGAATATTAGAGCTTACTGACTGAGAATTACTATTCAAGATAAGTATAAATAAAGGCAGGAGATAGACTGGCGATAGAAATCACAAAGATGAAATCACAGTGACTGGAAACTGATTTAGGGTTAGGAGATCCTAAAACTGAGGCTCACCAAGGAGCCTAAAACCAAAGTGCTAGCAATTTAAGTTGAAAGACAAACTTTACAATGGATAACTTTCAAATTCCTTTCTTCAAAAAAACATCACCGCAGGTAATAGGTAACGCTCACAGACATCACGTTTATTATGCCCACTCGGGCTCAGAAGTGCCCTGTGGCTCTGTCACCACACAGCCTTCGCAGGGCTCGCCCGGCTGGCAGCGCTCAGCTCCGGTCTCCTTTCCTGAGCGCATCTGCCCTCCTGTAGGCAGTCTGGGCTCCTTGTCCGCATGCATCACCGTCACCTGGCTGCATTGCTTGTGAGATGGCAACAAGGTTTCCTAGCTTCTCCTGGCCTCTTCAGCTCAACATTTCTGCTCCAAGTAATATTGTGCTGCTCTCCTGACTGTGAATCACCTATAGGATTCCGAATCTGGCTGGTCATCTGGATGAAATGGAACATGTTCAAAATAAATTTTCCCAAGCACCATCCTAGACTTCGAGGGTCAGTTCGTTGGGAATGGAGTCCAGAAATCTGTGCTTTCTAGGTCAGCCTTGTGTGCAGGATTCATACCATATAGTGGGTACTTGAGCACCGCTCCACTGTTATTTCTTTTTAATATGGGCTTCCCAAGGTCACCGTGTTGCTAAACGCAGGCGTCAATTCTGGGTCCTCATCTCCTTGACCTTTAAGTGGCATTTGACACAGTTTATACTTTGATATCTCTCTCTCTCCCTCTCTGTCAGAGAAATTTCTACATTTTGTTTTATCCCTATTTTGATTTTCCTGCTACCTCACAAATTATTCTTTCTCATTCACTTTTGCTGCTTTCTCCAATTTTCCACACTAAACTTGAAAGAGATCCCAGGCTCACCCATTGGATCCTTCCTCTTTTATACAAAAAATTTGTTCCCTAGATGATTTCATCTAGTTGTATTACTTTAAATGCCATCTCTATGCTGACAATTTCCAAATTTATATCTCCAGCTTAGACTCCTTCCCTCAGCTCTCAGTCCCTGTGTCCATGACCACCTGGCAGCCTGAACCTAACATCAGAGGCATCAGCACCTCAGTGTACTTCATGTCACATTTTGCTCAGCCTGAAAATTCCAGAGGCGTCTTTGGTGTTTCTCTTCTCCACAATTAATCCACCAAAAACCTCCTTCTGGATGCACTTTCAAAATGCACCCATAAATTGATCGCTTCTTACCCATCCTCACTCTATTCCAAGACATGTCATCTCTCATCTGGATTATTTCTGCAGCCTTCTAAATGGTTTGCCTGCTTCCACCTTCTCCCTTCTCTCTCATCACTACACAGCAGCCAAAGAAATGCTGTTAAAATGGAAGCCAAGGAATCCCCTGGTTAGGACCCTAAACTTGCACAGCCAAAGGCCCAGGTTCCATCCCTGGTCAGGGAACTGAGATCTGGTGAGCTATGAGGTGAAGCCAAAAAAATAAACATAAAAACTCAGCCACACAAGCACGGAGCCCTTGGTGACTTTCTGTCTCAGAGTGAGAGCCTGAGCCATTCTAAGAGCAACAAGGGCCCTCCCGACCTGGCTCTCCATGGCTTCTGTGATCCCATCTCCAGTGCCTCCTCCACCCGTTCAGCCACCCGCCTCCATCTCTGCCTCCAATGTGCCAGACACACTTTCACTTAGACGCCCAGCACGTGCCGGCTCCTCGGTCTGGATGCTCTTCTCCGCAGGACTCGCTCCGTCACTTCCTGGAGTCTTCACACAAAGCTCACTTTCTCAGTGAGACGTTCCCTGGCCGCCTTATCTACTGTTCCAGCTCCCTTCTCCCACCCTTCATTTCTCAACATCACAGCTTATCCTTAGCGTGTATCCCTCATCCTTCTCTAATCTGTCTGCAGTTTACTTATGCTCACCATGTCCCTGCCCCACTCCACCCCCTGCCCTGCGACCAGCCAGTCTGGAGTCTGGAGTGTGACAGGCCCTCAGTGTCTGATGAATGAATGAAGGTGTGTATGCCATATCTGGGGGCTTCCCAGTTGGCGCTGAAGAATCCACCTGCCAATGTAGGCGATGCAAGAGACATGGGTTCGATCCCTGGGTTGGGCAGATCCCCTGGAGGAGGGTGTGGCAACCCACTCCAGTAGTCTTGCCTGGAGAATCCCACAGACAGAGGAGCCTGGCGGGCTACAGCCCATGGGGTCGCAAAGAGTCAGACACAATGAAAGCAACCTGGCATGTATGCACAAAAGCCTTATTTCTCCAATTCAATACCTTAGCCCACCGTAATGTCTGGTATATAGCAGCATCTGAATAAATATCTGTGTATTATTATTTGTTTTTTCTTTAAACAATTGAATAAAGCAGAGTTGTTTTTATCTTCTCAACTTTTTTAGGAACCAATACTTCATATTTTCAAGACTGTTTTTCCTGGCAATGGTGGTCCACTGCAATGAAGAATTTTTCAGGGAAGGAAATCTATGTGACAAATATATCAGTGTAATTTTATAGGAATTTCTTGAGGTAATTCTCCTTTAATGGTATGTTGGTTGTGACATAATTCACATCCATATACTTTCAGATCTCACCAGTTTTAAGAGTATTTGAAACATTAGACAAGCACTCTTGGGACGTGCTATCTAAAGGAGTACCAAGGGACTCCCCCAGTGGTCCAGTGCTTAGGACTCTACGCTCTTACTACTGGTGAATTTGCTCCCTGGTCAGAGAACTACGATCCCACAAACTGCACATCACGGCCAGAAAAGATATCAGAAACCAAAAATGCTAGGTGATGCCCACATCAAGTATAAGGAAGGCTATTTGCTTCATTATTTGCTACAGACACCATTTTCTGAAAATCCAAATGTCATTCCACACCCAAGTTTCTGCTTTAGCTCATATCACCAAATTCCATTCAGAAAGAAAGTGAAGTAGCTCAGTTGTGTCCCACTCTTTTCGACCCCATGGACTGCAGCCCACAAGGCTCCTCCGTCCATGGGATTTTCCAGGCAAGAGTACTGGAGTGGGCTGCCATTTCCTTCTCCAAGGGATCTTCCCAACCCAGAGACTGAACTCGGGTCTCCCACATTGTAGGCAGATGCTTTACTGTCTGAGCCATCAGGGAAATCCTAAAATGAAAGTCACTCAGACTCTGTGAGACCCTTTTCTCCAGGCCAGAATATAGAACGGGCAGCCTTTCCCTTCTCCAGGGGATCTTCCCCACCCAGGGATCGAACCCAGGTCTCCTACATTGCAGGCAGATTCTTTACCAGCTAAGCCACAAGGGAAGCCCTCCATTCAGAGACAGGACTCAATTCATTTCTTTAAAAAAAAAAAAATTCCATTTATTTTTTTACACATACATGTATTTATTCTCTTTCAAATTCTTTTCTCATTTAGGTTGTGACAGAACATTGGGCAGAGTTACCTGTGCTATACAGTAGGTTCTTGCATAGAGCAGTGTGTACATGTCAATCCCAAATAGGACCCAATTCATTTCAGGGGCAGTTGCCAGCATTATTTCTTCTTTTTTTCTTTCCCCTTCATGATGTCTCTTACTTCATAGGCCTGCTAGAGTTGCTTTTCTTACTGTAATTTTATGGTACATTTCCATGCATCAGTGTATTTATATGTGAGAAGGAAAAATAGCACATTTATATTTTATTTATAAATGATATGAACTTCAGAGGCACAAGAGTAATTAAGAATGAATATTACAGTCACGTTATCACAGTCAATATTAATAGGAAAAGCCGCAAGATAAAACACGATAAAGAGATGCACTTTCTTCCCCTGATGCCTTCAGAACTGTATTGGTGTTGATAATTCTCATGGACTGAGAAAAGCTGACTCATTTCTTCTTTACATTTGCTTCTAGTCATGAACTCATGCCAGTGTTACTCAGGGAGGCTACCTGCTTTGATCCAAAAGAAAAAAAGACTCTGTGGACCTGTAATTACCAGCAAATAAGGAGGAAGTTGATTTGGTTGACATTTCTAGAACCATTTACTAACACATTATAGAGAACATGATGCACTGAGACTTTGATATTTCTAATAACTTTCCTGGGGAATTTCTATTTCGAGAGTTCCAACCCCTCAAAGTGTGCCAAACTCTCCCTGTATCACCATGAGGTGTATACTCACAGCTCTGGCTTTTACAAAAGGAGGGATCAGAGCTGCAGGGAACCGAGGTCCTCCGCCCACGAGCACACACGCAGGCCATCGGCCGGATTCAGACTGGAGCCTTTCTCCGGGACCACGTCCCTTCACCGCAGGCCATGGTCCTGCGGCGCCCCGGCAGGGCTCCAGTTCCGTCAGGGCTTGAGTTGCTGCAAATCTGCGGCTGGATTCCGACTCAGGTTTCTAGCCGGGCATTTCTGAAGCTGTGACTCCCTCAGATAAAATCAGCATTCCTGGGACAATGATGCTGCGACACGACGTCACAGAGTCCCCTTAACGGACAGCTTTGTAGAGGTTCTAAGATGCTCAGACACATTGCGAATCACCAAGAGCACCAGCTCCTCAGACTTATTTTACCCACACTCATTTGCCACAAAACTAAGGGTATGGATCGGTGGGTGTGCCTGCGTGTGTGTGTGCTCACGCGCGTGTGCACACGTGCCCGTGTGCGAGGTGGAGAAAGGGGAACAGCGATTGAAGAGAGTGAAAAATATTTTTTACAATCTCAAGGGACATTGAGGTTCTACAGCATTTTAAAAGCCCTGAACTAGAAGATAAAATGTCACCTTTATATTTTAATTGGGGACAGGTTTTCCTGGGTTTAGGACTTTGCTAACTTCACCTTTTCAACCTCATACACTTTCACTCGAAAACAGTTTGATTTTAAATGAAGCGCTAAGAAAAGCAGATGCTGTTATTAGGAAGTTCTGCCATTTTGCAATTAAATTCTTTCTTTACTTTGATTTTGTTGTCCACATGGTGGGAGTGGTGGAGGGGAGGCTGGGGGAGATGGGTGAGGTAAGAAAGGAAAAAAATAGACTCAAACATAAAATGCATGAATTCAAGAAATTATACCCAGAGAAGAAGACTTCTCTCAGGTAGACTTCATGTCTCTGGGGCTAACAAGATGTAAAAGTTTAACATAATTTTCTTGTTTTTTTTTTTTTTTTTAACCATGTTCTATGTTACATTTGATTATTTTTACTTGTTGAAACATCTGTGACTCCAGTGATATCAAAAAGTTTGAAAGGAAATAATAATGACCGTCTAAACAGCTTCCTGCTGGAAGTCTGGCAGGAAAGGCTGCTTCTAGCAATCCTACGTCTGACTTTTGGAAATGGAAGATTCAGACAGAAGATGCAGACATTTGACATTGATCCACTCGCCAACAATGCTCAGATTCTTCCATCAGGAAAATTCAGCTCCATAAACTGCAAATATCCAAGAAGAGTCCAAATGCCACTCATGGAAGGAATCTTAAAGAATTTAGCACTTTTTCTAGAAATGTTAAAATGTGTTAAAATTTGTCTTTTGTTAGTTAAAAAATGTGTCTTTTATTTATCTTTTTATTGAAGTATAGTTGATTTGCAGTGTCACTGTACAGAAAGTGATATATATATATATGTTCTTTTTTAGCTCCTTTTTCCATCTTGGTTCGTTACAGGACACTGAACCCAGCGCCCTGTGGTATCCAGGAGGACCTTGCTGCTCACCCATTCTACACGTGATGGCTTGCATCTGCTAACCCCAAACTCCCAATCCATCCCTTCCCTCACCCCCTCCCTCTTGGCAACCACAAGTCTGTTTGCTAAGGACATTGACACTTTTGATTGATTTAGCTTCAAAAACAAAGTCAGGGTTATAATTAGTCTTAACCTTTGAGGAGCAGTGTGTAAAGAATGAAAGGAAAGGTTTTGACACAGAGAGAGGCACCAGGAACTCAAGGCATTCCATAAAGAAATTCCAAAGTTCAGAGTGAGTACAGAGCAGGGCTTTTCGCTTATTTGTATTAGGGTGAAAAAAAAAACCACTGTTATCATATCTGGAGCAAGGCACTGCCAACTTGCTGAGGAATTTTACTGACCAAATATTAATATCTTTAAGACTGGGTATAACCGGAATCGAGCGCTCCTTATTTTACTGCTGCTTCTGGGGCAATCCTGTACTCACGCTGAATTTAAATTTGAATTGTAGTGGAGAGGTTAATAGTGCCAATTTAGCAGGTTGTCTGTATTATGATTCAAGGGTAAAGTCTGAAAGTGTCCACTTAATGCGCTTTTAAAGCTGGAATTTGGAAGTACAAAGGCGAAAGGGTTACAGTGAAGGAGCCAGTGAAAGCCAGATGTCAGACCCCGGGCTCGGACTGGCACAGAGGACGAGCTGTCGGTGATGGAAAGCCCGGTGCTCACTGGAGGGTGAACCAGAGGGGACCTCTAGGGTGACTGAAGGGCAGGTCAGGAGGTGTGTCTGCGGCTTCGTCGGCGACGGTTCAGGCGTCTCTGGAGATCCATCCTGCGCTGGGCCTTTATGAGCTCCCAGGAGAGTCACCCCCAGTTCAGGGCTCTGGGTCACCAGCCCGCACACGGCCACACAGAGCCAGTAGGATGAGATACCGTCCTATCTGGCGGAAATTTTCGGTCTTCCGAGCCAACTGTGTTCAAGGCTCACTCCATTCTAAAAGAATCAGCTTCACAGAGTTTTGCTTCATTTACTGTTTATGCACATGAATTCTCTCCTAATAGAACAAGCATGGAGTTTTAAGACAGAACTGAATTTGAATTCTTCCTCTGCCATCTACAAGCAGGATGATCTTGAGCATATTACATATATATATTCCCTGGTCTTTAATTTTTTTTTGTATAAAGAAGGGATAATAGTGTTATAAACGGAAAAGATTTCGAGGAGGAATAATTGAAAAGCATATGTAAAGTGAATCTAATAGAATGCCTAATTCATAATAGATATTCCCTAAATATTTGTTCAGCTTTGAAACTTTATACATAGTTTTATTCAGGGAGTAGAAAACTGTCCTGCAGTTAAATATTTCTCATCTGCAATTATTGACTAGAAGATGGAACTCTTGGAGCTATAACCCAGAACATTATTTTTCCTGGAGCACATTGATGAAATCTTAGAAGGTAGAGTTTGGGGAGTTTAGTAGAAGGTCACTCTGGTTAATAGTTAAACTGGGAAGTAAATCTGTTTAACGTCATATTGTATTCTAATAATGCTTAATTGGGTAATCTTGTTTAATCTGTCAGGGTTTCAGCAGCCTCATCTATAAAGTAGGAATCATATTAATTACTTTTACAGGGTAATTTTAAGTGTCTGACACATGGTATACAGCAAATCGATATCAGCTTGTGTTAGAGATACTGTTAGTTGTTTTATTAGAATTGTTGCTAATTGTTCTCTCTGTGTCAGTTAAAATAGCGTAGGTTATATTGTGCTAACTAACTCTCCCAGAATTTCAGTGGTTAAAACAGTAAAGCTCATGCCCTTCACCAAAGTGTGCTAGCTGTGTCTTGGCTCTCAGCTCTGTTCATCTTGGTGTCTCTGGAGTCCAAAGCAATGGCAGAGCCATCTTTACACGTGCTGTTGCTTCTACTGTGGTGGCAGGAGACTCCTCTGAACTGTCTGGCACAGGCAATCAAACACTCAGCTAAGGAACTGACCCTCCACCCACTGGCTGGCATCAGTCATGTGGCCTCATTCAAATGCAAGGGGATTGAGGAGTGTAATCCTGCCTTGGGTCTAGATGTGTAGGGCATTGGTGAAGAGTAGGAGAGTCTACTACAGTTTAACTGCTTTTTTCTCAAGAGCTACTCCTGCTTATAAAGATATAAGCAGAAATAGAGAATTATTTAGGGAAATGGAAAGAGGATTTTATGTTCTCCTCAAAACTGAAGGATGAGAATTCTTGAACAAGGAAGTCAGGACTGGGCAAGAAAAGAGCATTTATTCACTTATTCTTGTGATAGATATAAAGAAGTTGTAAAAAGAAAATTATTTAAAAATCACTTTGAATAAAGTGAGAGTAACTACACAAAATCTATTCAATAAATAGCTTTTACCTAGTTATCACAGAAAATATAAGTGAAGTTAAGTGAAGGTTGCACAGTCATGTCCGACTCTTTGCCACCCCATGGACTGTAACCTGCCAGGCTCCTCTGTCCATGAAATTCTCCAGGCCAGGATACTGGAGTAGGTAGCCATCCCCTTCTCCAGGGGATCTTCGAAACCCAGGATTGAAGCCAGGTCTCCCAGATTGCAAGTGGTTTGTTTACCATCTGAACCACCAGGGAAGAATTCTTCTTTTATACTGAAAAAATAATAATAATTGTTCCCTTCAAAAGTAAACTGTTTGTCATGGATGAAACAAATTCTTTTCCATTATCTGAAATTTCTTAGGAAGTTAATTCTTTGATGACTGGTAGCCTGTGATATTTGCTTAGTTTCACAAGAGTAGGCAATCTACCACTGGAGTCTGACTCGAGTCTCACGAATACAATGTGATGTTTTTGCAGCAGTTTGCAAAAGGAGAAAATCTAAACATGTCATATTGACATATGCATATTTTATATCCTCCGTGGGCTTAATCTTCATTACCAATGCATGTAATATTGAAAGGTCTTCACCCAATTCACCTCAGAATTATAAAACTGAGGTTGATTAACCTCTCTGTGAAAAAGAATGATTTGTAAAACTTCAGTTTAAACCTCCACAAGAGTCTTCTTTTTTCCTTTTAACAGCCGTGAAATCCAGACATTCTTTTTGATTTTGCTTTTCTTTTCACATCAGTCTTCCAAAATCACTTGCAAAATTATTGTTTGAAAAAAGTCTGAAATACTCTCTGTTTAAAATCATTACATTCCCTCTTTTTCATTCCCCATTATTGATACATGTTTAAAAGTTAAATCGTGGGATTTTCAGTTTGCCCACACTTCTGCTGGCACTGAAATCGTTAAGCCGAAGGTGGTGATCATCCCCTGCTGACAGATAGAATACATTCCTTTTTCTTGTTCAGTAATCACAACATTGCAGGCTATTCTAGAAACCACTTTGGAGACTATGATTTTTGAAAGTAACTTCTATGCTCATTTTGAAAATCACATGTAAAAGGAGTCTGGTCCTGCTGAATAACTGCCACCCTGAGCAAGCAGTCCCCCACTGCAGGTGAAGGCCCCAGCCCCTCTCCTGTCGAGTAGCAAGGACAACAGAGGTGGCAGTCGGTGTCCACCTCAGTGATGGCTGTGGTGGTGGATTAGCCGCTCAGTTGTGTCCGACTCTTGCCACCCCATGGACGGGAGTCCACCAGGCTCCTCGGTCCATGTGATTTCCAAGGCACGAATACTGGAGTGGGCTGCCATTTCCTTCTCCAGGGGATCTTTCCCACCCAGGAGTCAAAGCCGGGTCTCCTGCATTGCAGGCAGATTCTTTACCGACTGAGCTAGGAGGGAAATCCCCAGTGATGGCTATAGTGTCTGCCTGCTTCTGAACCACCCCAGATCTGCCAGGTCACTAGATCTTCAGTTCAAAAGTCCGTTTACCTCTTAGAGTAGGTACAAATTTTTATGTATGTTTGCATGCTCTTTTTCTATAGAGAGAGCTTACAATTCTCAATAGATGCTCAAAAGGGATTCATAGCCATCCAAGTTTTTAAGAGTCACTGAGTTTGCTAGGTTTCCATTATAGAACATGTAACGATCGAGAGCTCAAGATATGTCTATGTGGGCAGTGGAAGGACCATCCCAGGTATGAGAGGAGATCCAGTCTGGCAGGTGCGCTAGCCTACAGGTGCACAACTACAGATAACGTCTGGGAGGTTCGACATGCTCTATGGGGGGCGTGGTGAAGAAGCAGCCAGGAGCTGGACGCTCAGAAAGGCAGCACGAGGGAGCCTGCTCCCTGCTGACCACAGAGCCCATGCCCAGACCCAGAGCCTCAGGAAGAAGCAACAAGAAGCACGCTGGGACTCACGACTAGTGAAAGAAGGACAGTGGATTTTACCAAAAAAGAAAGTCCTAAGGACAGAAATCAAAATGAGTTTCCAGCCATGAGAACTAAAACACAAGATGGAAATTATAACTGCGAACCAAACGTAGCGAAGACAGCTGGTTGATGTCTCTCTTCCTCCAGAGCAGTATTTTCGTGTTGGGTACTTGGTAAAAGCAATGTGATATATGTATATGTGTGTGCATGGTATGTACTTTTGTGTGTGCCTATATACATACATACGTGTGTGCATATCTATCCACATATACATACATTTATATGCAGATATGTATGTGTATATATATAGATATATGTATACATATTATATAAGCTTTCCTGGTAGTTCAGCTGGAAGAATCTGCCAACAATGCAGGAGACTCCATTTCGATTCCTGGGTTGAAAAGTTTTCCTGGAGAAGGGATAGGCTACACACTCCAGTATTCCTGGGCTTCCCTGGTGGCTTAGATGGTAAAGAATCCGCCTGCAATGAGGGAGACCTGAGTTAGATTCCTGGGTTGGGGAAGATCCCCTGGAGCAAGACATGGCAACCCACTCCAGTATTCTTGCCTGGAGAATCCCCATGGACAGAGGAGCCTGGGGGTCTATAGTCCATGGGGTCGCAAAGAGACACGACTAAGCACACAGCATTCGTATTACATATTTGAAGTGTATCAAATATTTACATGAATATCAAATATTCATGCCATAATCCAAGCACTGTGTCCAATTCAAGAGGCACAGAAGTGAGAAAGAAATGATTCTTGGACTCAATGTGCTCAAAACCTAACACGACATTGTAAATCAGTTATACTCCAATAAAAAATTTAAAAAAAATTATTAAGGCAGATACTTTTGGCAAAAGATTGAATCAACAATTACAAGTACCCAAGGTGCCGAGGAAGTTATGAGAAAAGAGGGCCTCGATCTCCCCATGTCTCAGGAGCAAACACTCCTAAGGGTGGGGTGTGTGCACCCAGTCCACCAGTCTCTCCTCCCTGGGGCGGCGCCGTGCCTGCCGACAGGCTGAGAAGAGGCCTGCGGGGGCACCAGGCCTGCGCTGGTGCAGCCCAATGGCTTGGTCAGTCTGGGCCACCGTCACAGAACACTCAGAACACCGTAGACCAGGCGACCTCTAAACAGCAGGCTTTCTCCCAGTTCCAGAGGTGGGGACGTCCAAGACCATGGCATTGGCAAAGTTAGCATGTGGTGAGGGCTTCCTGGTTCACAGACAACTGACTTCTCCCTTTGTCCTCACCTGGAGGGACACTCCCTGAGACCTATTTTACAAAGGTGCTAATCCCAGAGCAAGTATTGGCATGAACGTGGAGAAACTGAAACGCTTGGGCGTTGCTGGTCGGAATGTAAAATGGTACAACCACTGCGGAAAACAGTATGGTGAGGCTTCAAATTAATAAGCATAAGATTAACATTTGAACGGGCAATTCCACTTCTGGATATAAACACAGAAGAACTGAAATCTGGAACTAGAACAGAGATTTACATAATAATGTTCTTAGAAGTGTTACTCACAACAGCCAAAAGTTGAAAGCCACCCGAATGTCTCATCTGTGGATACATGCATAAACAAAAAAGGTATACACATACAACTGAATATTAGTATTGGGGGAAATAATGTATTCTGTTTTCCCTAATTACACTTTAATAATTCCATCTAGAAACCAAAAGTCCAGCTAATGACCCTTTAGATATTGATCCACATGATTCTAGCCTCTGTAGGTTCTGGCCTCTGATTCCTAGAGGAAGTGGTGCAGAATCATCAAGTACAAATAATAGATCCCTTGTTTTCAACCTAAGATTGTATGCAACACTCATATTGTGGCGAAGACATCAAAGAGGAGGTAGAGGTATGCAGTCCTCCAAAGGGGCTGGAACATCAGCTTCCCAGAGGGCTCGTTACATGGTCTCTGGTTGGAGCTCTGAGTCCCTCTCTGCAGATGTCTCTCCACGGAGCTCCTCGAGAACCTTCACATCAGGCAGCTAGCTTCCATCAGTGTAGTGTAGTGTGTAAGTCACTCGGTCGTGTCCAACTCTTTGTGGTGGACTCACCAGGCCTCTCTGTCCATGGAATTCTCAAGGCAAGAACACTGGAGTGGCTAGCCATTCCCTTCTCCAGGGGATCTCCCCGACCCAGGGACCGAACTCCTTGCAAATCAGATTCATTATCCTCTGAGCCACCCGTAGAGATTTGAGTCCATCAGAGTGATAATCCAAAAGAGAGAGCAAGGCCCAATGCCTCTTACCACCTAACTTTGGAAATAATGTCCCAACACTTCTGCCACACTCTAAGGGCCACACAGAGAACTCCTGATACAGTGCAAGAGGGAACTTCACACAGGGGGAATACCAGGTGGGGAGGACTAAGGGCCACCACAAGGACCACAGGGAAACAAAAGTGCTGCAAAACAGCAGCAACGAAATACCCCCAAACAAGAAAACCAACAGGGATTTCTCTTTAGTCTGTGCCTGACCCCTTTTATTTGACTACTCTACCGAAAGTGCCATATCCAAACCACAACATAAGCAAACTAACAACAGTGGCACTTGGACAGTTTCCAATAGACTCCAGACCACTGATACTCCATTTTCTTGCTCTTAGTCCTATTTTCTTTGTTCACAGATCCCAGGCTATCTTAATGACAGTCTTGGATAGAAGACTACAGGCTCCATTCCCAGGCCCAGAGAAATCTCCATTTTTAAAAAAATTAAAAATTTTCCAGGAAGTTATAGGGAAAATGGAGGAAAAAGGTCAGTGAAGATGAGGGAGCCCTTGTCTTCTTGTCGAATCATCCATATACCTCACTACACTTACATCCGTGGAGCTCACTGTGGAAGACACCTTCCCCCAGCACTTTCCGATGGTTCCCAGAGGCTGTCAGCTTCCCTACATCTCATTTAGGCAACCTAAATGCCCACTGACAGATGAATGGATAACAAAGATGGGGTACACATATGCAACAGAATATTACTCTGCCATGAAAAGGGAAAAACGGGTCATTTGTAGAGATGTGGATGGACCCAGAATCTGTAATACAGAGAGAAGTAAGTCCAAAGGAGAATAACGCACATTGTATATTATGTATACAATATACATAATATAATATATTGTATTGTGTATATGGTATAGTAATGCATATATGTGGAATCTAGAAGGAGGGTATAGATGACCTTCCTTGCAGGGCAAGAACAGGGACATGGACAAGAAAACAGATGTGTGGACACAGGGTGGGGAGGGGCAAGGGGATGTGAAGAACCGGGAGATTAGGGCTGACATATATATACTACCCTGTGTAAAACAGATAGCTAGCAGGCTCTTGCAGCAGAACAGCACCAGGAGCTCAGCTCGGTGCCCTCTGTGACCTAGATGGGTGGCATGGTGGAGGGAGGGCAGTCGCCAAGGGAGGGGATGGATGTTTACATATAGCTGATGCACTACGTTGCACAGCAAAAGTTCACACAGCATTGTAAAGCAACTATACTCCAATAAAAAAAATTATTTAAAAGAATTCTATGCGTCTCAGAGAAGATGCTTGCTACAATGTCTGCACTAATGGTATTCAGTGTATTAGTGACAGTGGCAAACACAGTCTTCTTGATCTGTGCATTCTGTTTAAATGTCTATATTATCTGGTCAAGAAGTTATCGTTTAGCTGAGCTTCTCTGTCCTGTTCGCCCCTCTTTCCTCCCTCTCACATTCTTCTTTTTGAATCGAGAATAAGAAAGAACTTAGAAATCGTTATTTCCCTAACAGTAAAATTAGGAAACCAGGACACAGAGAGATGATGGAAAATATCCATAGCTTCTTTTGATCTTTCAGACTGCTCTCCCTACCTGTTTGCTATGCAAATTCTCCTTCCTTGACTAAATCCCTAAATGTGTATCTCTCGATTTAATCTGGAGTCAGGTCTAGGGGACGTGGGGGATGTGGGAAAGCCATACGAGAAGACAGCCTGAACTTGAGGGAGTGTCTTTCTGTTCTTCAGAAACAGAGGCTTAAACGCCGCCATGTGTCCCTCCCAGCAACTCGGGCAGACTCTGCACGTTGTTTCCTCTCCCCACTCTCCTCCCGTGTCTGTCGTTACTTTTCCTCCTACATTTAACCTTTCGAGGTTGCTGTTTGTCCCGCTTGGTCCTGGGCTCTGAAGTCTTCCTTCTACTGACACAATTCTCTTCCTACGTTATCGGGCTCTTTCCTGTGCCCTTGAGCGTCTTCTACACCCCAGCGATGCCCAATTGTACATTTCCCGGCTAACTTCCTCTCCGTGTTTCAGTCTCATAAAAGCAGCCTCCTACTGGTATCAGCATCTGCGGTCCTACAGGTCTCTCCAACTTAACATGTCTGTGATACAAATGAACCTATTAACAAAACAGAAATAGACCCAGAGAGAGAGAAAGCAAAGCTATGGTTACCGAAGTGAAAGGGGGGAGGAATGAATTAGGAGTTTGGGATTAATAGATACACACTACCATATATAAAAGAGGCAGCTAACAGGGACCTACTACATAGCACAGGGAATCCCACTCAATATTTTGTAATAGCCTATAATGGAAAAGAATCTGAAAATGAATATATATATATATATATATATATATATTCCTATATATACATCTGGATCACTTTTATACACATTGTGAATCAACTATATCTCATTTAAAAAAATATTTCAAACTTCAAAATAAATTAGTTAAATGAAAATAAAATAAAACAAAACCCATTCTTGATCCTGTGTCCCCCTCCCAACACTTGCTGGTTTCTCGGTTCCATGAGCCACTCAGCTGCATAAACCAAAAAATCCTAAAAGTTACCCTTGAATCCTTCCCTCCCACCCGTTGCACCCAATGTACATCCCACTGCTCGCATCCACAAGTCTGGTCGCTTCTGTCCCCCAAACAGATGGCAACTGTCTTCTCCATTCCGCCGCTCATGGCCCCAGTCCAAATGCCATCGTTCCTCACCTGACTTCCTATGATAGCCTCCTCGTTGCTCTTTAACATCTACTTTTGTGCTTATAAGTAATTTTGTTACGCGGCAGCCAGACGAGTCAGTTTAAAAGTTTAGTCAACTGTGTCCAATGATTTCCCGCCTCACGTAGAAACGAGTCTGAGTGTCTAACCGTGGCCTGAGATGCCTGCTGGGCTGATTCGCAGCTGCAGAGTTACCCCTGTTTATTCCTCCCACTCCTGGCTCTTCAGCCTCAATGGCCTCTTTTCCCTTCCAGAAACGCAACAACGCCAGAGGCTCCCTCTCCCCTCAGAGCCTTCAGATGTATCTCCTCCACCGGAACACCCACCTGTAAGCTGAGAGGAAAGGGGCGGGTGTCAGCCAATCCTCTGCCATCTTCCAGGGTAGGAGTTAGAAGCGACCTCCTGGAGGAACCGCGGGGACCCCTTCCTCTCCGGCAAGAACGCTGTAGATGTGATTGTAACTCTATACTCTTGCCAGTTTGTCATGAATACAAGGACGCGGTCACTTCACTAAACATTCCTGAGTCACATATGTCTCTGTCCTTGTGCACAGCTTCCTGGGGGCAGCACAGGGCAGTATCTCTGAGCCTGGTGGAGCTGTGGACAGGACGAGGCTGCAAGAATTCAGTAGACAAGAGAGACTCTGAGGGTGTGAAGGGATAGTCCAGGGGCTGGCTGAAACTGGTTTAATCTGGAAGCTAATCTGGGTAAGTGAGGCATGAGAGGGTGAAGGATGCTGGCTCCTGCTGAGTCAGTGGGTGGTTGGATGAGGAACACAAAATGAAGCAGCTGAAGAGAAAGGAGGGCAGAGAGCAGCATGCTTACAGCTGAGATTGTACAGTGAGTATCTAAGGAGGAGAGTCTTGAGAGTCCCTTGGACTGCAAGGAGATCCAGGACTGATGCTGAAGCTGAAGCTCCAATACTTTGGCCACCTGATGCGAAGAGCTGACTCATTTGAAAAGCCCCTGATGCTGGGAAGGATTGAAGGTTGGAGAAGAAGGGGAGGATGGAGGATGAGATGGTTGGATGGCATCACTGACTCGATGGACATGAGTTTTAGTAAACTCCGGGAGTTGGTGATGGACAGGGAGGCCTGACGTGTGGCGGTTCATGGGGAATAGGACACGACCGAGTGACTGAACTGAACTGAACTGATCTAAGGAAGGGTGGAGGCAAGGTAACAGAGGGAAGGAGCCAAGAGGCGAAGGTGCCAGGAGCATCATCAGTGTCGTAGCCATTGAGACTACAATGATCACTGTAACAAGACAGGGTAGGACAGAGGGACCTTCAGCCTTGGGGACCGAGGAGAAGTGGCCTGAAAGGGCTGACAGGTGACTGCAGTGAGGAGAGGCCGTGGGTCAGCCTTCAACCGCAGAGTCAACTGAGAGCAGGTCGCTATACCGCTTCAGTCTTCAGAACACATTTGAACACACATCATGTCTTTTCACATTTCCATCAGCTCTGTGAGTAGGACTCTGGGGAGAGACAACTGACGTTTTGTTCCATCTTTTCTGTGGGCCAGGAACTGGACTAAATTCTTCACACCTTCCACCTTTTATTCCCAAACCTACCCATCTGTTTCACCACTTGCTTTCAGGAACATTCTTGGAATGAATAGCCTCCCTTACGGACTAACCACATTAATGAGAAGAGCTGTCCTTTCTTGAAGCCTTCTTGTCTGGCCGTCTCAGCTTTTCCAGTTTAATAGAGTAGTCAGCACAGCAACATTAATTCTTTCTGGGAGACTGGGAAAACGACCTGAAGAGGCCAGGCAGACCGAACAAGGAGACAGGGTCAAAGGAGAGTGCCAAGCTTTGTTGTCTTGGCTACAGGAGAATAATTTAAGAGAGGAGGTGGGACTTTAAATAAGACTTGAGAGCAAAGCTCCTACTTGAGAACTGGACAAGAAAGAGTTGATAATCCATGCATTTGGACAATCCTGCCTGGGTTCTGAATCCCTCTAAACCTTCCCTCCCCCAAGGGAACAGAGCCGGACCCTCAGGAGAGTTCTCACCGCATATCCGGCGACCCTTGGCTACCCTTGCTCGGTGTCTCTGCCGGACAGCTGTGCGGATCCACGGCTACATCCACGGCTACGATGTGTGCTTTTATAGAGGTGCATCCTCTCCGTTCCCTCCCTTGCCCTCCTGGAAAGCCTGAAAACCCCTACCTGTATGGCTATCGATCACCAATTTCCTCCCTGAGAGAAGACAGAGGCCAGATACTGTTGAGTTTAGGAGGGTTTTGCGAGCTTTCACACATCTCTTTGTCCCTAAAGGCAAACTGAGACAGCCTGCCTGTGACCTCGCTGAGGTCCAGAGGCAATCACACTGGGGTCAGGGTTCAAGCTTGGCATTCCTGGAGCCAGTATGGGGCCTCTTGAGGGGATTAAGACCCCTCCCTCCTTGGAGGCTGTGGAATGTCTGAATGGAAAGAAGAAAAGCTCAGGGCTGAATTCCTAGTGCCGGCACCTGCGGGCTGTTTGACCTTAGCAACCTACTCCATCTTCTTGTACATTCATCCTCCTGCTCCCAAAATGAAGATGTGAGTTGTAATATCTGTCTTACTGAGTTCTTCTTAGACCTGATGATTTAGTCTATAATTTGGGCTGACACACAGTTACTCCTATCTTAAGGTCAAAAGTACTAGTGAACGAACATATCATCTGAATCATTTATGCTTGTGGGACAATTGAGGATTCATTAGCCTATTAAGGGTTTCTCTTGTGGCTCAGCTGGTAAGGAAATTGTCTGCAATGCAGGAGACCCGGGTTCAATCCCTAGAGAAGGGGCCAGCTACCCACTCCATTATTCTGGCCTGGAGAATTCCATGGACTGTATAGTCGGACGCGACTGAGCGACTTCCACTCTCTTCACTCACTCACTTCACTTCACTACCCTATAAATCCACTGGTAGCCAAGAAATCTTTTGATGCCTGCAAACAGCTCATCCTCAAAGCTAAGCAAGAACTGAGGGAAAGGGCAGCAGCTGTCTTCCCTCTGCTTCACTCAGGGAAGCCTGCCCTGGGCCAAAAAAGTGAAAAGGAAGCCCAGTGGGGCTGGGAGCCTGGGTTACTGGGTGGCCCCACAGTCAGGCCAGAGCAGTCAGAAGGAGGGCAAACCGTACCCTCCACAGCCACAGTCTGTCCCCAGATGCGAAGGACAACACACAGGTGGAGCTTTTCCTTTCTCTGAATGCAAATATCTTCTAGTTTAAAGTCAAGTTTCTTAAATGAATGGAAGGGAATAAAATGGAAGTCAGGAAAGCTTAGGTTAGATAGTTGTTTTCTAAAAATATATTTTTTTCTATTCCAAGGGCCCTTGTTTATTTGGCTGTCCCTTTTAAGACCAAGAGTGGTCCAGAATGCACAGTGCTCTCTGGGGGCCCAGCAATGATGTTCATGCAAAAATCTTCTGATTCAGCCACTTCAAAGCTGGGGAGACGAGACCTCCCACTCCTGTAGCATTATTTTGGATTCAGGTATTGTGTCTAGAATCCAAAAGATAAGACTGGAGCTATGGCACTTTTTTTTTTCTTTCTGATTTATGTGTCTAAAATCTGAAGTTGTTTCTCTCCTAGAATGACTAGGCACCCTAAGTGTTTTCTGAATCACTGGAACAAGAACAAACTCTTCTCACCTTGCGTTCCAGGAGCCCTTCTGCTTCTGAACTGTCAGTCTCTTCCGAATAAGAGCACTTTGAGTCCATCTTCTGCAGACCTTTAAGAGATCATCATGCTGGGGAGACTGCCACCCACGGGAAAAGCAGCAGACCCTGCTTGCAGACCATAGTTCTATTGGAAAATTCATGCTAGCAGTCAGCTTGTTGGCTTGACTTGGAGAAAGTGAAAGTCTCTCAGTCGCCTCTGACTCTGCAACCCCATGGAATATAGTCCATGGAATTCTCCAGGCAAGAATACTAGAGTGTGTTGCCATTTCCTTCTCCAAGGGATCTTCCCAACCCAGGTCTCCCATGTTGCAGGTGGATTCTTTCCCAGCTGAACCACCAAGAAAGCCCTGGTGGACTTGAAGAAACCAGAGTAGAAATTCAACTGGAGCCTCAGGAAGTTCACCTCTTTGCACAGAGCTAATTTGGATGTAGACATTGTAGATGGAGCATCAGCACAGAATTAGTGTCCTGGGCTGGTGACGGCATGCATTATAGATACACAGAGCACTTAGCATATATTATTAAAATTTTTAGTTTTGGGTACATGCCACATATATAATTCAAATGTTTTGCAAACTGATGACTTCATCGATAGAATCAAGTACTTGAGAAATCTGTCTTGGCCATTTTACAGTTGACTTTGACCCATTTGAGATGACAGTGGAGATCTAGTGCCTCCCTGACCTTCCAACTCCTTATTGTTTTCTATTCACTCAACTTCACCTATTGACAGCTACTCCCTGACAGCTCAGTTGGTGAAGAATCCGCCTGCAATGTGGGAGACCTGGGTTTGATCCCTGGGTTGGGAAGATCCCCTGAAGAAGGGAAAGTCTACCCACTCCAGTATTCTGGTGAATTCCATGGGCTGTTTAGTCCATGGGGTAGCAAAGAGTCAGACACGACTGAGCAGTTTTCAGTTTCACTCACTTTCACGGCTCTGGTAGCACAAAAGCTGGGGGTTTGTAAAGGGTGTAAAATGAGTGAAGCAGGCATCTTGGAGCGAAGCCAGATGCCTTGCTCTGGCCTTCCCAAAGAAGGTCTGTCGCATTGCTGCCCAGGCTAGGTTTGCCGATCCACAGATTAAAATCAGTTAAGTTCAGTAGCGCAGAGAGTGAACACGAAGGGAGCGGGGTTGGAGACAGGAAAGGCACAAAAGGAGACTGGGCGTGAGTAGGCAGCGAGCTCAATGCAAGAATAGTTTGTTCCTTCCAGGGAGCAGCAGAAAAGAAAAAAACAAAAATTCCTTTAGTAGTAATGAACTTCATTTTATTGAGGAGCGTCTATGACTGTGAGGAGACAGAGTGTGTGGGCTGTAACCGAGGTAACGAGTGGGCACCACTTCAGCAGTTTGGAGGTTCATGGTGAGCTTTGGAAAGGGCTCGTCTTCTCATCTGAGTCTCCTCCACCCTCATCTGTCACTGCGCGCTCAGCCTCAGGTCAGGCAGAGAGGCCTGGCTGGCAGTTGAAGAATCTAGCCTTATTCATCACCAGCTCACCAGGAAAGGGGAAATGAAGCGAGAAGAGAAAGAAAATATGAGAAAAGTAAAGTAGGACATGCTGAAAAAAATATTAAGCCTATTTTTAGGTACACACAAATTATTTACATAATAAGAATCTGCATTACAAAGACCAGACATCCTTGAGCCTGTCTGAGACAATACATATTCAGCCCTTTGTAAACCTAGCCTGTGATCCAGCAGAAAACACCACCTTCTCTGGAACTGATGCCTCAACTGCCCTTATCATTAGATGATGGCGACCTAAAGAAAAAGACCTCCTACTAAATGTGCCCAGTAAAAAATAATTTCTGGCTGAGGAAAAAAAAAAAATTAGCCAAGTCTATCAGATTAGCACAGCACATGAAGTTTACTTATTTGTAATATCCTGAATAAGAAGTTACCAAGCTCTCCTCTACTCTGCTAGGAATTTCTGTGAAAAGAATTAAGTCCCAGTGTGATTAAGAAAAGGAAAGTGAAGTCGCTCAGTCGTGTCCGACTCTTTTTGACTCCATGGACTGTAGCCCACCAGGCTCCTCCATCCATGGGACTTTCCAGGCAAGGGTACTGGAGTCAGGTGCCATTTCCTTCTCCAGAGGATCTCCCTGACCCAGGGATCGAACCCGGGTCTCCCACATTGCAGGCAGACGCTTTACACCATCTGAGCCACCAGGGAAGCCAGGTATGTGAGTAAGAATTAAGGCCCAGTCTTAGTTAATTAATGTGATTAATCTCTAAATTTTCATTGGCCAATATATAGAAGGCCCCTGCATCAGCAACCTGTTCAAACCGGGCAGATCCCCCCATGCGTTAGGCTTCTGCAGAGCCATCATCCAACTCTGTCTGCAAAACACTCCACGACGTCCCATTTAGTTTGTACTCAGTTAATATTTTAAAGCTAGAACTTTAACATAGGACAGGGGCTCTTCCAAATTATCTCTGAAAGATTAATTAGGTGAGTGCTAATAAAGGCTGATGTTTGAAAGATACAGTTTCTACCAGTCTGCCAACCTCATGCCACACAATTTCATATTGACTTTCATGTCTTAGTAGAGCTACAAATACCAGTAAATGTATCTGAAATACAGGAAATATTTTACTGACATTCTTGTATTTGTTTAACATGTTAATATCAGAAGCGTCAGGAAGATCTTAAAAAGTAGGTCATTTGAAATTGATGACTTCCATGTTTATTGTCTCTCTCCTCACCAAAAACAGCGGTTTAAATGCTCTTCTTATCCAGGAAACAGATGCTAAGCTTTATTAATAAGGCATTTGTAAGCTTTAGTGCCTTGTCTTATTTTTCCACTCATTATAAACTGACATTCTCTCACAGGAGTCCCCATTACAATGCAAATTTGAAACTTTTTTTTTTTTAACTTCACATTCATTATGAAAAATTGAAAGTGTTACTTCTGGTAATGCTTATTTCATCCATATTTCAAGTAAGAATTTTTTTTTTTTATTCTGTCTGTCACTGGTTGACAAACCACAGTAAAGTTTTTTCACTACCATCCCGTGCTAATTAATCAGATTAGCATGGAATGATAGTGAAAAACCAACTCTCTTGTTTCTCTGTAGCCTATCTTTTAGTATTTATTAGCTATTAATTATTCCTGTGGTCTGTTCCAAACTTACCATGTCCCAGGAATAATGAATTTAATAAGAAATTTCAAAATAAGCCACAAAATTAAAATCTCTCTTTTTTTATCCTAAAATTCCATATCTTTCAACTAGTCTCAAGCAGGAGGGAAAATTATAGATAAAACAGGATGGAGTGGAGTATTTCCTCTTCAAGATTCGACCCTCCATTGTATAACTGACCATCAAAGGCACCCACGGGTTTCTTACTGCTATAGACTGCATTTTTGTGTTCCCCCAAAATTTTCTTGTTAAATCCTAATGTGACAGTATTGGGAGGTGGGTCTTTGAAAGGTAATCGGACACTGGGGCTCTCCTGCATGGAATTAGTGTCCCAAGAGAGTCCTCAGAGAGCTCTCTGGCCCTTCCTGCCGTGTGAGGTCACAGGAGCAGAGAGCTGTCTATGAACGGAGGCACGCTCTCGCCAAACACCGAGTCCACAGGTGCCTTCATCTTGGACTTACAGCCTCCTGAGCTCCAAGGGGTAATTTTCTACTGCTCGTAAGTCACCCAGTCTGTGGTATTCAATCGTAACAGCCCAAGTGGACTAAGGCATACTTGCTTTAGAGTCTATTGAAGATGAACTACAAGTGAGGTCGCTAGTTGTGTCTGACTCTTTGCAAACCCATGGACTGTAGCCCACCAGGCTCCTCTGTCCATGGAATTATCCAGGCAAGAATACAGAGGTAGATCGCTGTCTCCTTCTCCAGGGGATCTTCCCAACCCAGGGATCGAATCTGGGTCTCCTACATTGCAGGCAGATTCTTTACATTTGAGCCACCAGAGCTGAAGAGTTTGACAATTGTACTGGGTGACAGAGTCTAGCCAGTTTTGAGGCTGCAAAATCGTATCCTGAAAAAGGAAATAAGTGCATTGTGTCCCAAGCCAAACTGATCCTTCTTATACTTTGCAAAACATTGTGGCACTTTTCCATACGGTGTTATTCATCCATGTTCAAGGTGTTCTAATTATTTCCATTAGTTAACTTTCAGTTTACAATTCCTATCATAGGACTAACAACCAAAATTTTCTGTTTCCAGTAAACAGCAGAATAAATTTACACCAAACTCTTGCTAGAGGCTCAGTGGCAAAGAATCTGCCTGCCAATACAGGAGATGTGGGTTCAATCCCTGGGTCAGGAAGATTCCCTGGAGAATGAAATGGCAACCCACTAGAAATCCAACGAATGGAGGAGTTTGGCGAGCTGCAGTCTGAGGTCACAGAAGAGTCGGTCACAAAAGTTAATGACTTAGCAGTTAAACAACAACTTGCCAGAAACGACTAAAATACTGTGTAAGCATTTTGTTTTGCAATATTCTTGAAAGAATAAAATATTTAACAAGATAGAGATTGTTGAGCTGCAATCCAAAGGAAAATGGGAACCAGAGAAATACAGACAAGCTGCTTCTGCCTTGAGAGCATTTGCTAAACTCAGTAAATTTGGACTCGGGAGATGAGATAGTCAGAAGCATTTGTGTCCATTGTAGTGAGGTGGATGAGCCTAGAGCCTATTATACAGAGTGAAGCAAGCCAGAAAGAGAAAAACAAATATATAATGGAATCTAGAAAAATAGTACCAGTGAACCTATGCACGGAGAAGAAATGGAGATGCAGACGTAGAGAATGGACTTGTGGACACAGCGGGGAAAGGAGAGACTAGGAGAAAGTGAGGAAGTGTTATTGACGTATATACCCTATCATGTGTGAAACAGCTAGTGGAGAGCCGGCCTCTGCTCTGTGGCCATCTGGAGAGGTGGGGAGGAGGGGCAGGCTCAGGAGGGAGGTCACACACACACGTGTATAGTTATGACTGAATCACTTTGACTTTAAAAGCTAGGGCCGAGAGTCCACTAATGGTGGTAAGTTCACAAGGAGACCCTCCTCTCATTGACGGTGCCGTGGGGCTCATCCCAGGGTGAAAACTAAGCAAAAACAAGTCCCCTATGCACCGCACACACATCGCTCAGGAGACTGTAGGGAAGGCTGCAGCCACAACGCTGTAAACAGAAAAGATCAGAGGCAGAGAGAGTCCCTGAGAAGCTGTGGCCTCCACAGCCATATCCTGGGCGGTTCAGAGTTTGGATTACGTTATTGGGCAGCCTTTCAGCGTCAAGCCGCAAACTTGGTTGGCGGCCTTCGCAAACGGGTAGTGCCCATGAGGTCTGCAGAAGGAGATGCAGATGGTCTCTGCAAGAAGGCACCTTAACCTCAGGCCTCAAAGAATCATTTTCAAGAAACACTGAGAAGTCCATGGTAAAACTAATAAGATAAAAATACCCAAGAATAAGGCACCATGAAAAATAATCTGCAGAAAGATAAAATTATAGAACAGACCCCAAAATATTTGAGATATTGGGATATGAAATCCAGAAATAAAACAAATATGCTTACTCTGTTTAAAGATATTAATATTAAAGACAGTTTGAAAATATCTGCAAGAAAGAAAAACTATAAAAATAAACCTAGAAAATTTGAAAAAGAAAGAAATAGTATAAAAGAAACATAAGAGACAAATATAATAACTTAGTTAAGGGGTGAAGAGAAAATGAGATACAACTGAAGAGATTTAGTGAATTGGAAAATATGCCAGAAAGTTCACCAGCGTGCAGAGACAAAAAGTTGGAAAATATGGTAGAGAGTCAAGAGATGATGAGAGAGAGAAGAGCTAACGTACTTTTAATCACAGTTCCAAAAAGACTGATTCAGAAAAGTAAAGAGGACAGCGGTAATAATTAGAGGTGATAATTAAAGGTAATAATTAAGGTAATAGCTGATCATTTTACAGAACTCAGCAAAACAGACTCAAAAAATGAGACAGCACTTAGAAATGTCATCATGAAACTGCAGAACACAAAGAAAACGCATCTCTCTTAAAACAGCCACAGGGGAAAAAGCAGATCATCAAAAGGACGGTACAGAAATAAGCTTTTTCCTCCCGTGTTTCACTTACTTTTTTTAACATGGCTACCCGAAAATTTTAAATTACATGTGCAGCTCACCTCCTCTTTCTTTTGGACAGAACTGCTACAGACCAACATGTAACCCATCCTAAGATTTCAGCAGTGTTTTAGAATAGCATCAGGCAAGCTTGCAGCAGGCGTGACCTCCAGCAAATTCCTTAACCTGTCTGAGTCTCAGTTTCTACATCTCTAAGAGGTGACAGGTACAAATATTACCCCCACCAGGATTTATTATGAAAGTCAAGTCTGACATGTGAGCACAGGCTCAGAGATATGTAATGTGTGACACATTCTATTTTATGGGCTCCCCTGAAAGAAACCCCACACCACCTACCACCACCTTCCTTAATCCAATGTTCCTGAGCTGGAGCAGAGTGTAAATTAAGCTGCAAATGGAACTTCCTGGATGACCAGAGATAAGCTTGCTTAACAGGATCCACTGTACTGCACAGAATGCCAGAACCACTGCTGAGTTAGGAGAACAAATTAACCTGCCTTCACAAATATCCATCTTCAGCTGTAAGAATGCAACACCTGATATGCTCTTGCTACAGTGTGATGGTACAAAGTATAAAAGATCTTACTCAGAAGTGCAATGTTTTAAGAGCAGCAATAGATGAGTAGATAAAGAAGATGTGGTATGTACAGACAGTGGAATGCTACTCAGTCATAAAAAAAAAAAAATTCAGTGTTGCCATTTGCAGCAACATAGATGGACCTGGAGGGTATTATGCTAAGTGAAATAAGTCAGAGAAGAAAAAAAATACAGTATGTTATCACTTACATGTGGAATCTAAAAATGTACAACAAAAAAGAAGCAGACTTAGAGATATAGAGAGCAAACTGGTGGTTTTCAGAGAAGAGGAGAGTTGGAGGGCAATATAGGGACGGGAGAGCAGGAGACACCAGCTACAGGGTGTAAAACAGGCTTGAGGATGTATTGCACAATATGGCAAAAGCAGCCAATATTTTGTAATAACTGTACATGGGAAATAACCTTTAAAAATTGCATAAAAATAGAAACATAAAAAAATTTTTAAAGAACATACAAAGAAATACTTATGACCAACCTAGACAGCATATTAAAAAGCAGAGACATTACTTTGCCAACAAAGGTCTGTCTTGTCAAGGCTATGGTTTTTCCAGTAGTCATGTATGGATGTGAGAGTTGGACTATAAAGAAAGCTGAGCACCAAAGAATTAATGCTTTTGAACTGTGGTGTTGGAGAAGACTCTTGAGAGTCCCTTGGACTACAAGGAAATCCAACTAGTCCATCCTAAAGGAGATCAGTCCTGAATTTGCATTGGAAGGACTGATGTTGAAGCTGAAACTCCAATACTTTGGCCACCTGATGCGAAGAGTTGACTCATTGGAAAAGACCCTGATGCTGGGAAAGATTGAAGGTAGGAGGAGAAGGGGACGACAGAGGATGAGGTGGTTGGATGGCATCACCGACTCGATGGACATGGGTTTGAGTAAACTCCCAGAGTTGGTGATGGACAGGGAGGCCTGGTGTGCTGCAGTTCATGGGGTCGCCAAGAATAGGACATGACTGAGCGACTGAACTGAACTGAAGTGAAAACTCTTCTGATGCCCCTTCATAGTCTATCCCTCCATTGACTCCAGTCTCAGGCAACCTCTAACCTGCTCTTTAGTCACTGTAGCTGAATTTACATTTCTAGGATTTATATTACTGGAAGGTACAGTATGTACCATTCGGTGTCTTGCTTCTTTCACTCAGGCTAATTATTTTAGGAGCCATTTCTGTTGTCATGTGTATTAGTAGGCAGTTTTTATACTGCTAAGAGGTATATTCCTTTGTTTGGATGCACGCCAATTTGTTTACTCATTAACCCGTGGCTAGACATTGCAATTATTTTCATTTTTTTGCCCCCTCAAAATTTCCCTTTCCAGAAACGGATGAGACTGTGATTGGGAAGAGGCATAAGAGTCTTCCAGCATGCTTGCAATGTTCTGTTAGTGGTGAGACAGGTACTTGCCTAATAATTATTCACTAGAATGTGCATACAGGTTATATTTAACTTTTTGTCAATGTTATATTTTATCAAAGGGAGTGAGTGAAGTTGCTCATTCATGTCCAGCTCTTTGTGACCCCATGGACTGTAGCCCACCAGGCTCCTCTGTCCATGGGATTTTCCAGGCAAGAACACTGGAGTGGGTTGCCATCTCCTTCTCCAGGGATCTTCCCCACCCAGGGATCGAACCTCGGTCTCCTGCACTGCAGGCAGACACTTTACCATCTGAGTCACAAGGGAAGTGCAAGAGAGGAAAAATCAAGATAAAGTGTCTGAGATTAAAGTATCTGAGTATCTGAAACATCTGCCATGCAAGTGAAGCATTTGTGGTCTGGGGAAGAAAGCCTTAGCTCTGATAGAGAATGAACTTGGGCAGTGTTAACCTCTCACAGCTCCATTCATCTGTGAAATCAGGATAATAAAACCAGATAACTACATTGCAGCCCTTTGTAACTTGTACCATGCTATACCCAAGGGAGTTATTTTATTATTATTATTATTGCAACTACCACAAGGAAGTAGACAAGACGACTTGAGCCAGAAGGTTCCAGTTAATGTGCCCCTTGTCCTGCCCATGGGTTCTACTTTTGCACTGGCAGCCACGGGAGTCTCGTTGTTCAGATCGTCCTTCAAGAGAGAACCTTCTAGAAAGAGCGCATTGGTGGACACCCCCAGTGGCCACTTCCTTGAGATCTGCTGCAGCATCCAGACTGAGACAGCACTGTCCCCCATGGCTGAGCACAGCAGGAGGGCTAGACTGGGCCCTTCCTGCCCAGCGGGCCATCTTTGTTCTAGGCACCACCCCTGGCCTAGTCAGGACCCTCTCTGAGCTGTGCTGCGCTGAAAGGCGCTTCCTGCCCAAGCCTCGGCCTCCCCTCTCCTCCTTCTGAAGTCAGACCTGCATGCTGTTTGGAGGCTCCCTCTGACCACTCCTGTCTCTCTCGACATCAACTTTCACAAGACTTTACTCTAATAAATCTTTTGCTTTTCTAATTCTGTCTCAACATCCACTTGGCGTTTTGGAGGACCAAAACTGACTAACATAGGCAGAACGGTGTTTTTCATTAGCAAGAACTATGAAAAATTTTTAAATCTAAAACCAAGAAGTTGAACGAAATGTTTGCACACGCTGAAATTCCTGACATAAACAAACAGCCTCATACAGACAATGCAAGCCAAATTTTTAATTTATATTTTATCCTGGTGTCCCAGATCCATTATAGCCAGATTCATGAGATTAATATTTTTTATCTTAAATAAAAAAGAATCCATGACTAGAACAGTTTGTCTTCAAGATGATGTTTATTTTGTGATTAAACTATATTTTCTCTCTTTTACTGATTTCAGCGTTTGATTTATAAGATTACTAAAGGCCCAATAAATGCTGAAGTCTCTCAAGATAGAGTCACCTAAATGGAGGTTCTGGGTCAATCTGGAACCATCAGTAAGCTGTAGAAGTCAGATAACAGAGGGAATTCAAGGATTTAGGTAAGCTTGTGCATGTTCTCAGTTGTTAAGCTGTGTCAGACTCTTGGTGATGATGTCTTGGACTGTGACTTGACAGACTCCTCTATCCATGGGATTTCCCAGGCAAGAATGGAGTGGGTTGCCATTTCCTTCTCCAGGGGATCTTCATGACCCAGGGATCGAAACTGCAACTCCTGCATGTACAGCAGATTCTTGGCCACTGAGCCACCTGGAAAGTCCGTTAAGCAGAGTGTGTTAAAAAAATTCTTTGTATCCATACTTTGAATTTATGTTCCAAATATTTACCAAGTCAGCAGCCAAATGAAAGTGCTTTTTGCATAAACTGTGAATTAAAATTTTCAAGAAACTAGACATTTAAAATTATTTCATTTAAAAATAGTCAGGGTGTTTTTTTTTGTTAGCATTTCTTTTTTTCTTATAATTTTAAAGGAAGCAATATGAAATATAATAGGTGAATGGGGCTAGCTGCATGGTGGCGAGTGGTACCTAGACTTGGGGTGATGATCACTCTGCATGTGTTGACCTATAATGCTGTATACCTAAAGCTTATATGATAAAAGTTTGAATAAATTAGAAAAAAATAGAATTATTGATTTTAAACAGTGCATTTTCCTAAAATTAAAAATATCTTTGATTTGCCTCTAGCATAGTCACTCTAGGAAGTATCCAATCCAAATCCATTAATGTCATTGTTTGTGGGCCAAATAGCCCCATAGAAAGTTAACATGTAAAATATATCACTTAGATCATATGTAAGGAAAGTAAAACTGATTATCTGCACTATTTTTTTTTGGCCACACCACTCGACTTGTGGGGTCTTCATTCCCTAACCAGGGATTGAGCCTGGACCACAGCAGTAAAAGTGCCGCACTCTAACCCCGGGCCACCAGGAAGCTCCCTCTCTGCACCACCCTAAGTTATATTCGGAACGCTGGTGGGCAGGGTAAGTCAGGCAGAGGAAGAGAAAAGCCATACAATATCACTTGCATGCAGAATCTAAAAATAAATTAATAAATGAATTTACTTACAAAACAGAAACAGACTCACAGATTTAGAGAATGAATGCATGGTTACTAGGCAGGAAGGGTCAGGGGAAGGGTTAGTTAGGGATTCGGGACTTATATGTACACAACCGCTCTATTTACAACAGAAAACCAGCAAGGACTTACTGTATAGCACAGAGAACTCTGCTCAATATTATGCAACAATCTAAATGGGAAAAGAATGTGAAAAAGAATAGATATACTGAACCACTTTGCTGTACTGTACCTGAAACTATCACAACATTGACAATCAACTATAGTCCAATACAAAATTTAAAAATTTTAAAAGTTGCACCATTAAGAATCAAACCAGGTGAGAGGTAAGAATTTTAGCACTGATTCAAAACAGCTGGTGTTTGTGGAGAACTACATCTCATTCTCTTTGCTACCAAGCTTCTCTCCTAAATTTCCTCTTATTATTTCCTTGATCAAAGCTCTGCTTTCTCCTATACATTTGTTCATTTTCTTCCCTAACTGCTTATTTATTTGCCTCCTTTTTTTATCCATAGATCAAACAGAGACTTGAGGCCAATATCTATTTCTTAGTCTTTACTTTTTTCTGTCTTTTCAGTT
Source organism: Antilocapra americana (assembly GCA_007570785.1). NCBI lineage: Eukaryota > Metazoa > Chordata > Mammalia > Artiodactyla > Antilocapridae > Antilocapra > Antilocapra americana. Next base: position 6,923,763 of record ML661888.1, on the reverse strand, counting down.
ATAAATCAACCTAACTTCTTTTACCTTCATTGTATCCTTTCAAATCTCATCACTGGAGTTGAGTCTTCCAACTTTCTAGACCTCCTTCCACACAAGCAGCCTGAAATTCATCCTTTATTCCACTGCCTCGTCTTCCAGATTTTATCCATCATTCAAAGCAGTTGACAAGTCAAGAACGTTGCATCCAAAAAGAATCTTACAATGGGTAAGTTTAATACAACTAATTGTATTTCAATGATTTTGAATAAAAATAGAAATAGACCCTTAATTTAATTTTTTCTAAGACCTCAAGCATTCAAATGCCTTTTGTGCTTTTATTTAAATAGGTCTTAAGACAGCTCATTGATTCCTGGACCAGGTTCCTTCATAAGAGAAGGGCAGAGTTACTATCATAATGAACTCTTCGGTTCAGTTCAGTCACTCAGTCGTGTCCAACTCTGCAACTCCATTGGTTGCAGCACACCAGGCCTCCCTGTCCATCACTAACTCCTAGAGCTTACTCAGACTCATGTCTATTGCATCAGTGATGCCATCCAACCATCTCATCCTCTGTCGTCCGTTTCTCCTCCTGCCTTCAATCTTTCCCAGCCTCAGGGTCTTTTCCAATGAGCCAGCTCTTCACATCAGGTGGCAAAGTATTGGAGTTTCAGCTTTAGTATCAGTCCTTCAGTGGATATTCTGGACTGATATCCTTTAGGATGGACTGGTTGGATCTCCTCATAGTCCAAGGGACTCACAAGAGTTTTCTCCAACACCACATTCAAAAGCATCAGTTCTTCAGCACTCAGCTTTCTTTATAGTCCAACTCTCACATCCATACATGAATATTGGAAAAAACCATAGCTTTTACTAGACAGACCTTTGTTGGCAAAGTAATGTCTCTACTTTTTAATATGCTGTCTGGGTTGGTCATAACTTTCCTTCCAAGGAGTAAGCATGTTTTAATTTCATGGCTGCAATCGCCATCTGCAGTGATTTTGGGGCCCCAAAAAATAAAGTTTCTCACTGTTTGTATTGTTTTCCCAACTCTTTGCCATGAAGTGATGGGACCAGATGCCATGATCTTAGTTTTCTGAATGTTGAGTTTTAAGCCAACTTTTTCACTTTCCTCTTTCACTTTCATCAAGAGGCTCTTTAGTTCTTCACTTTCTGCCATAAGGGTGGTGTCATCTGCATATCTGTGGTTATTGATATTTCTCCCAGCAATCTTGATTTCAGCATTTGCTTCATCCAGCCAAGCATTCTTCATCCAGCCCAGTACCTTCTCATGATATACTCTGCACATAAGCTAAATAAGCAGGGTGACAATATACAGCCTTGACGTACTCCTTTCCTAATTTAAAACCAGTCTGTTGCTCCATGTCCAGTTCTAACTGTTGTTTCTTGACCTGCATACAGGCAGATAAGATGGTCTAGCATTCCCACCTCTTTAAGATGAACTCTTGGGTGTTTAAAAACACACAAAGCTCTACCGGGAGCACGGCTAAACCTGGGAAACCTCCCTTTGGTCATAAATGTGTTTATTGCAGCAGGAGAGAAATGAAAAAATGTGGGGAGGAGGAGTTCCTTAAATAGAATCAGTTAAGACCTCTGAATAATCTGCTCGCTTGTCCCCCAGGTCTGCAGAGGCTGTTTTATCTTCTACCCTGAAATATCTCCTGGACCCTCAAAACCATGCTTTGAATCTCAGAACCCTTCAGCTCATCCACTCCTTCACATACTCATTAAATACTTGCTATGTAGTGACAGCTGTGTTATTCCTTGGCTCTAGTCTCAAGGAGTGACTCATAAAATACATTTACTCTGACTTCTTAAATTCTTCAATCATAAGAATTTTCAGCATGGTATCTGTCCTCAACCAGATGTTAGGATTAAATTGATTCCCAGGAGCATTAACAAATTAACACAGATGGATCTTAAGCAGATAAAGTCTGAGAAAGTGTGGAGAGTTTAGCTTGGAGAGGGGGAACTTGAAGGTCTTTAGACCACACACCTCACCCTCCATTCTTGTTAACTAGACTGGTCTAGTGTCAGCAAAGGACGGAGTTGAGGTCCCAAGCTTCCTCCCCTCCTCATTCAGTTGCCCTCTTACCTGTCAACTTCCTACTTGGGATCCAAGGCCCAGTTTGGCCCAGTCTGACACTCTCCTTTCAAGGAGGGAGAAAACCATTTAAGAGAAAGAAGTGGTATTAACCAACTCAGATGAGGACTGAGAACACATCCTCATCACCTGCTACATGGGCACTCCTGTTAGATCAGGGTAGATGGAAAGGCAGACCCTACTTCCACCCAGCTGCTGCACAAACAGAGGCCAAGTACTTAACGTTATGCTGACGTTTCTGTTCAAGATGATATAAACCAGCTAGTGTGCACGTATCACTGCTCCTTTCCATCTGTAAGATGCATCTCCTCGCCAGTCAGAAATCCAGGCTAGATCTTGTCATCACCCCACGGCTCTAAGCACACTTCCAGAGCACAGACATCCGTCCAAGTCACTGTGCGCTCACACTTCCAGAGCACAGACATCCGTCCAAGTCACTGTGCGCTCACCCAGGAGGCTCCTATTTTAATCATCTTCCTCACTCAATTCTTGTCATTTCAACAAATTTTCTTCTCCTCTAATGTCTGCTTCTCTTCTTGTTCACAGAGCCCTGGTTTCCCTTCAGCCAGCTTACTAATTTTCTCTTCCTGTCTGAGGTTCACGTCAACCTCTCCGTTAATGTTAATTAATGAGACAGACCGGGCAAAGCACTTTCTTAAATATAAACAAACAATAAGATGTAAGCTATCACATCCAGCAGAGACGGCTGACTCCGGATTAACAGGAGACAGGAGAAGACCATCGTCCTGTAGGCCTCTGACTCAGTGTATCACTTTGCCTGCTCTGAGAGGTGATACTGAAATGTCCTACCTAGGGCTAGCTCATCATGGATAGTTCTGTTGCTTTCTAAAAAAAGAGCCAAGAAAATACAAGGGATAAAAGACAGTCTCTTCAATAAATGGTGCTGGGAAAACTGGACAGCTCTGTGTAAAAGAATAAAATTAGAACATCCTGTAACACTATACACAAAAACAAATTCAAATTGGATTAAAAACCTAAATGTAAACTCAGAAACCTCCTAGAGGAAAACATAGGCAGAACACTTTTTGACATAAAATACAGCAATATTTTTTTAAATCTGTATCTTAAAGCAAAGGTGAAAAACGGCAAAAATAAACAAATGGGACCAAATAAAACTTAAAAGTTTTTACACAGTGAAGGAAACCTTCAGCCCCATTGACAAAATGAAAAGACAACTCACTGAAGGGGAGAAAATTTTCACAAATGATATGACTGAAATGGGGTTAAATTCCAACATATATAAACAGCTCATACAACTCAACAACAACAAAAAACAAACAGCTCTATTTAAAAATGGGCAGAAGAACGAATAGGCATTTTTCCAAAAAGGAAAGGCAGGTAGTCAACAGTAATATGAAGACACTCGGCATCATTAATCATCAGAGAAATACAATCAAAACCACAGTGAGATACCACTTCACGCTTGTCAGAATGACTATCATCAAAAGGAACACAAGACGTGTTGGTGAGGACATGGAGAGAAGGGAGCCCTTGTACATTGTTGCTGGGAATGCAAACTGGTACAGCACTGCAGAAAACAGTACGGAGCTTCCTCAAAAAACTAGAAACAGAGCTGACATCTGACCTAAAATTCCACCCCCCCCCCTGAGCATATGTCCCCCCCCAAACCCCCACTAATTTGAAAAGATATGTACATGTCAATGTTCATATCAACATTATTTACAATTGCCAAGATTGTAAATAAAACAACCTGTGTCCATCAACAGATGGAATGGATAAAGATGTGGCGTATATAGACAATAGAATACTTAGCCATAAAAAAAAATGAAATTTTGCTATTTGCAGCAGTATAGACAGACTTAGAGGGCATTATGTTATGTGAAATAAGTCAGACAGAGAAAAATCAATATCAGTTCTACATTAAATCTAAAAAAAAATACAACAAACTAGTGAGTATAATAAAAAAAGAAGCAGACTCACAGATATAGAGAGCAAAGTAGTGATTACCAGTGGGGAGAGGGCAATATTGGGGTAGGAAATTGAGAGGTACAGTCTATTACATATAAAATAAGCTACAAGGATATATTGTACAGCACAGAGATCATAACCACTATTTTATAATAAATTACAAATGGAACATAATCTTTAAAACTTGTGAATTACTATATTGTACACATGTAACTTATATAAGGTTGTATGTCAGCTTTACTTCAATTAAAAAAAGAAAGTTAAAAAGTAAAACACACAAACGAAAAGTTAATTCACAAGCTATACTTGAAAACATTTTATTTGTAAAAATGCAGATGAGCTCAGTTCTCCTTGGCTTTCATTAACCTCCCTCCCTTTTCATCACACACTACTGGAAAACTACCACTGAGAATTTGGCTTGTATCATCTACTATGGTTTCTAGGCAGATAGATGAGTAGATAGGGCTATAGCTAAATATATATATGATGCGTTTTGCTTTGTGAGATTTTGTTTTGCTTACAAAAATGGAATTATATTGTCCATTTAGTTGAGCAATGTGTATTAAGTTAATGTCTTGAAAATATTTCCCATCTCTAAGCATGAAGTGAAGTGAAGTCACTCAGTCGTGTCCAACTCTCTGCAACCCCATAGACAGCAGTCCACCAGGCTCCTCCATCCATGGGATTTTCCAGGCAAGAGTACTGGAGTGGGGTGCCATTGCCTTCTCCAGAATAGACCTTCCTTATTTCAGCTGCTTCATAGTTATGAATATCTCATAATTTAATCATCAGTCCCCTGAGGTGCTTAGCAATTCTCACTCTTCCCAGAAAAAAAAAAGTCAAAAGAAATACTTTTAAATACCATTTTGCACATATGTGGGAATATTTTTCTAGTATAAATAATTGTTTTAATAAAAAATTGCCAAATATCTCTAAAAACTACTTAACTAATTTACATACCCTTCATTTTTCCATATCTTCATGTAACAATCTCCAATTTTTGTTTGGTTTTAAATATTTGTTACAAATATTTCCTCCATTTCTGTTTCTTGACCATTGCTATGATCCAGGAACTTTGTACAAAGTTAAATTGTGAATATTTTTCTTTATTGCATTTGCATTTATATTGACTCAAAGACTTTGTGCACCTCAGATTTATAAACATTTCTCCTGTTTTCTTCTAATTTTCAACAGTTTTAAAATTTAACTGTTAATCTACCCCGAGTTCATTTTTGTGTATATATAATTTAAATAATTTACCTTTTCCCCCAAAATGCCATTGGCACAAAATCATCTACTGAATAGTTAATGCTTTCCCTCTTGTATCAAATGCTACTTTTCATTTGCAAACTTCAGTGCATATATTGTAGTTGTGTACGACTGTGAGAGCTGGACCGTAAAGAAGGCAGAATGCCAAAGAATTGATGCCTTGAAATTGTGGTGCTGGAGAAGATTCTTGAGAGTCCCTTGGAGAGCAAGGAGATCCAATGAGTCAATCTTAAAGGAAATCAACTCTGAATATTTATTGGATGGACTGATGCTGAAGCTGAAGCTCCAACACCTGACGTGAAGAGCCAACTCATTGGAAAAGACCCTGATGGTGGAAAAGATTGAAGGCAAAAGGAGAAGAGAATGGCAGAGAATGATATGGTTAGACAGCATCACTGACTCAATGGACATGAATTTGAGCAAACTTGGGGAGATAGTGCTGGACAGGAAGCCCTGGTGTGCTACAGTCCATGGGGTCGCAAAGAGCCGGACACAACTTAGCAATTGAACAGCAGCAACATGACATTGTTCTGTTTCTGAACTCTCCACCAGGTGTAGCAAATCTTTTGTTCCATTTTTCCATGAATACAAGACTGTTTCAATTACTATAACTTGAGTATACTTTACTATCGAAAATAAAATTCCTTCTTATTTAAAAAAAATAATCTTAATCATTCCTGTGTTTTATTTTCCGAGATGAACTTTATACTTAACCTGCCAAATTCCACAATATTTCTTGTTGGAATTTTTATTTAAATTACTTTGAATTTGTAGCTACCTATCACATTTTTATTATATATAATTCTGTAACTAGATATTAAAAGTAATAAGATAGAATTGCCTTAAGGGAAACAGAAAAATTCCTTTGCTCTGTTGATAACTACATACTGTATTTTCTACTAAATGTAAAAGTGATTTGGAATTTAAAGACTGAAGGAGAGATGAAAGATTTGCTTTTCAAAAGCTTTTGCTAATTGTTTAAGAAGTTTTGTGGTGAAGAATCCGCCTGTAATGCGGGAGACCTGGGTTCAGTCCCTGGGTTGGGAAGATCCCCTGGAGAAGGGAAAGGCTACCCACTCCAGTATTCTGGCCTGGAGAATTCTATAGACTGTATACTCCGTGGGGTCACAAAGAGTCAAACACGACTGAGAGATTTTCACTTTCACTATCTCACACTACTAAAAGCAAAAGTGAAGTTGGGATTTCTGGGTAATGAAACAAATCATCTCACGAAGGGTAAACAGTTAGCTGATGGCAGGACTCTGATCCCACAGTGATGACCTGGCTAAGGAGTGCTGAAGAGTATGAAGAGGAAGTAACACATGGGAACTATGTCCAAGGAGGAAATGGGCTGTCATCACACCCTTGTTTGATAATTAAGGGCATGAGGCATCATAGCTAAGTATCTTGGCTTCTTTGTCCTTGGGTCTCCACTCAGGACAGAAAAATCTACAAGACCAGAAGTGGTTATTCCAATTCTTCCTGTCACTCATGGATCTTTAATATGCCTGATTTGTATCCAGGAAACTTACAGGATTATAGCTGAGTATTTTCTGATTGTGATCTTGAGAAATATCGCCTGGGGTTTTCACACATGGTTAAACTTCTGACTAACTTTAATCTAGTTACACAATAACCTAATTCATTTAAGAGGGAAAACAAGCTTGGATAAACCCTTTTATTGTTTAAAAGTCACAGCAACATCAAAGGTAAACTTATATATCTCATTACCCAGAATATTTGGAATCTTTCAGGATTCTAGGTCCTAGGATCCCCAGAACATTAATTTTTCAAAAGATACTCATCATCATCATTGCTGTACTGTGCTTAGTCGCTCAGTCGTGTCTGACTCTGTGACCCCATGAACCGCCGCCCACCAGGCTCTTCTGTCCATGGGGATTCTCCAGGAAAGAATACTGGAGTGGGTAGCCTTTCCCTCCTCCAGGGGGTCTTCCCAACCCAGGAATGAACCCAGGTCTCCCACATAGCAGGTGGATTCTTTACCATCTAGCTACAAGAGAAGCCCAAGAACACGGGAGTGGGTCGCCTTTCCCATCTCCAGCGGATCTTCCCAACCCAGGAATTGAACCGGGGTCTCCTGCATTGCAGTCGGATCTTTACCAGCTGAGCTCTCAGGGAAGCCCCTCATCATCATTCCTCTTAGCATTTACTGACTAGTCACCCGGACCTTTGTTCAGTGCTGTGTACCTATTACTTAATTAATCCCCTCTTTCAAGGAGTAGCTTCCCAGGAGATGGATGCCCCTAGTATTTTCACTTTGCAGATGAAGAGGTTGAGGTGAACAAAAGCTAAGTAGGCTGTCCAGAAACAGGCTACCGCCAAGGGACAGCCTCTGTGTTGACCACACAGGTGGATCCCTACGCCTAGACGGAACAGTTACTCTCAATGACCAAACTAACAGGATCTTTACTTAGACACAGAGATCTTTAAGAAGTTGCTAGTTACCACTTAGCTTTTTGTTACTTTATTTGAGAACCTGTTTTCTTTCCCCAGTGCTATATATAAATGTATTGAGGCCACAAGTTTGGGCTCAGAGCTTTGATTCAAACCAAAGAGAAAGTGAGTCAGCAGATTTTTGATGCTTCTTTGACCCAAGTGTTCTAATTTTGCTTGTTCTCCTTGGAAATGTGCAAACATCCTGAATGCTTTTGTGACCGAAGCTTCTGAAGTCAGACAGAAACATCCCTTGCCTCACTTCCCGTTATTCATCCTCCTGTCTGTCCCTTACCTCTTCTGCAAATTCAGTTCACTGCCTTTCTCCGTTAGCACCCACCGGCTGGTCAGCGGAGATAAAACTTGCCATTCTTCCGCTCTTTTTAAGCTGCCTAATTTTTGTGTGTATTTGAAGTTTGTGTGAAGTTACTGAAAGCCAGGTTCTTTCCTGGTTACAGGAAGATGAAGGTCTTTGTAGGAAGTGGACCCCTGCAAGTAATATCTGGTTTTGAAATTGTTGGTGGTACTTGATGAGATATGATCTTTTGGTTCAACTTAAAGACAGTTGTGAATGTCAGTCTAACCCGGAATAATCTGATAACTTGATAATGACTGAAGAGCTGCCTAAGCTGCGTTTATCTAACTACCTCATGACAAACGAACAAGCTGCTTTCCAGTCTGCCTTGACACCCTGTCACTGAAGGCGCATCTGAAAAAAATTGTCTGGGCTGCACACAATTTAGCTTAAATAAGATCCAATGAAGAAATTACTCCTGGTGACGCTCTCACTTTCTTTTTGAGAAAATGTCTGACTGTATTGGCGTTGGGGAAAAAAAATCCCACAAACCATCTGTGCTAAGAGCCGTCTGAGTCAAACTCTCAGAGTGGAATTCCAGACAGCCCCTTTCAAAGGCAGCACCGCTGCAGAACCAACTGCCCAGGTGTTCTGTTTACAGGAGGCTGGGGGACGGAAGTGTTCTTCCCGCCCGCCTCCGTGTGATGGGCTCTGGTGTCTGCTGGGCGTTGCTGATCCCGCCGGGGTAATTTGCTGCAGGAGCACAGGCTCTGAACACCATCACACCACGCGAGGCAGAGTTTTCAGTCCAAGGTGTTTATCACAAGGAAAGACCAACTTACTTCCCTCATTTGGGGTGCTTCTTTTCTTTACCCCTGCTCCAAATGTCCTACTAGAGATGCAGAGAATTGCTGAAAGTATGGCAAGGAGAATGAGAAATGAGGGACAACTGTTTCTACACGTTTTCACACCCACTGGAGACATTCTCCTCCACTCAAATAACACACACACACCCCCCGCAGATTTTAAAGCCATATTGGAAATATGGTTTGAAAAGATGAAGGCAAATACGGTGCTAACTTTGAAAATTCACTGGGGCCTGAGATGAATCCAAGGTATCATTAGTTGTGGGGGAGCATGCTTTCTCCTGGGTACCCCTGAATGACAGCGCATGTTCAAAATCGTAACAGAATGAAAGAGACGACAAATACCAGTTCCTCACAAGTCAAGGTCAAGAAGAGATTAATCGTCATCCATTAATAAATCTGAAACCACAGTATTGTGTGTTCCAAGTCATCTTGAATACAATTATGAATAGGGCCAAAGTGTTTACATAGGATGAAAAAGAAATGAATAATTTTGAATCATAATTCATTTCTCAACTGGCAGAATCCCACATCCGAAAACTAGTTCATATTAATTCATAGTTCAGGAACATGTGGTTTCCATTATACTCCCAGTCAGCCCCACTAGAACCAAACCATGTCTAAAATAACAAAGTAAGAAGTATAAACCAGGAATTCAAGCCCCAGTTTCAGCACTGCATAATATATGCGGCTTTCTCACATTCCTCCTGTGACTGTGAGATAAGATGTCTGAGTTTTCTCTTCTTCTTTCAGGCAGAGGATAAAACTTATCAAAATCAACTTTTTTTTTTTAGGCCTACTGTCAGCTTTTGAAAGAGTGAAGTTATTCTTGAGATCTGGGATCATTTTTCATCATAGAATAAAACATGGCAGTACTAACAGGAAAAAAAAAATCACATTTTTATCACATTTTTATTTTGTTAAAAATAACTGTGGTATTTTTATCCCGATGTGAATAAAAGCAGTAGAGGGTTTACCTTTCACCCTTTAGTGTTTCGTTAACCTGGTGTCTGGGCCGTCTTGACTGCTTATTTCTAGTTTCCCACTACAAACGCTAGCGGCCAGTTTCATTCCATCAGAGGTTGCCTGTCTCCTAAAATAGGCTTGCTTCTGCAGTCTGCTATCAGTGGGCTGTGGCAGATTATTCTGTCGCGTCCCAAAGTCTCAAATGCTCCCCGAGGGACCTGCAACTCCCCCTTCAGTCTCGGTGGTGAGCAGGGTTGTGACAAACACGGAGGCCCTGGAATGAAGCAGAAGGATGTGGGGTGATTTCCGAGGCTGGGTCCGCTTTCCCTTGTGAGCTGGAATGCCCGGGCCTGAGCCCTGAAGCCCCTGCAAGAGGCCCCCTGCCCCGGAGCAGCCGAGCCGTGAGGAAGCCCACCGGGAGGAAGCGCGCTGGAGAAGACTTGGGATGACGAGACCGAGACCGGAGCCCCAGCTGCTCCCGCCCCTGCTCCTCCAGTTCAGACACTGTCTGCAGCCACCTGAGCACCCTGAGCCGGAACCTTCCTGCAGAGCCCCTCTTCCCAGTAGAGACAAGGAAGGAGTTGTGTGCTCTAAGCTACCACGTTTTGGAGCGTTTTGTTACCTGGCAATAATAACTAGAACACGGGTACTGAGAAGAAAGTAAATTCCAAATTGGAGTAGTACCCCAGCTTCAGAAATTGAGTGGCAGAAGAACTTCTGGAGAAAGTCTATTTAAACACAGACATTCTGCTTGGAAAGTTCCACTATTTCTCATTAGGATGTTGCAAACTCTAGATCATAGTTGGCGTAGAGATTGAGACATTTAAATCATAAAGGTTAATCTTATTTTCTTCAATCTATAACTAACTACCCATGAGCAATTGCAAAGGAGTCAAACCCAGGAAGAAAGTGGAGTTATACGGCAAGTAGGTTGGAGTTATTTTGAATCAACCAAATTTTTTTCCTGAGCACAACTCCCCTCTCCTGTGGACACGGTCTTTCCAGTTTTCAAAGTGGTAAATACCAGAATGGACTCCTACTGTGCTTCTGGAATTCTCTGCCCTTTCATGAAAAGGAGAGCGCTGATTAAAACAGGAAATTGTCCGGGAGGTGACATTTTCATTCTTTCCTAGAGGGTTGGTTTTTTAACGTGGATGTATTAAGCTTCACTTTCTCCTCAAGCTGCTTGGTAAACAGAGGTTTCTTCAACACTTTTATGAGTGGTGTGTACTTTGTCTCACCTGCCACAAAGAGAGGGGATCTCTGTCTTCTCTACGACCCCACTGCTCCCCACAGCGCTTGGAGAATAGGAAGTCTGAGATTCAGTGAGACTTCTACAGGTGCCCATGAGGTAGTAATAAACAGCTATCACCATCAGACTCGTATCAGCCCGCCCTCATGGTGATCGTGTGCACGGAAGTGAAACATGGGATAGAACACAGGAAAATGTTGCCTCCTGGCAGCTGCCTTTCCTAGCGAAGGTGTTAGTCACTCAGTCGTGTCCGAGTTTTTGCAACCCCATGGACTGTAGCCCACCAGGCTCCTCTGTCCATGGAATTCTCCAGGGAAGAATACTAGAGTGGATTGCCATTTCCTTCTTCAGGGGATCTTCCTGACCCAGAGATTGAACCTGGGTCTCCTGCATTGCAGGCGGATTCTTTAGCATCTGAGCCACCGGGGAAGCCCTGTAACCTCATCTCAGAGAGCGCTTCTTCCTTCTGTCTCAGGGCCTCTGCCTTCTGCTCCTTCAAAATTCTTACTGCACCAGGCACAGGATGTACTAATAGTTTATCTTTGGTCTTGCAGGGCTAGACTGCAGACTCCCGGGATGAGGGACACCAGGGAGACCTGCTGTGTCCCCAGGGCCTGGACCAGAATCTGGCACAGAGTAGGTGTTCACTGACTATTTGTTGAGTGATTTCAATTCCGATTTCAAGCAAAATTAAAAATAGGTAGTTGGATGAGAGAAAGATTTACGTGCAAAAAAAGAGAAAAATCCCTGCTTTAGGGACTGAAAACAGACAGGCTCTTGCTGGAACACATTAGAAAGCCTGGATGATTCCTGCCCTGTGTCCCCGGCTTCATTTTTTAGGCCAGAGTTAAGACGCAGCAGAGCAGCAGGCCCATGATTCAGGAACAGGCTGCACACAAGGAACCTTCTTTGCAAAATACCTTTGGCCAGAGAGGCAACAGAAGTCTTGGATTCATTTTCCTCTCTCATGGTTCTGGCATTGACAGACATTCCCTTTTCATTTTCAGTGACCGCATTTTATATATGTGAGTGAAAAATCTCTCAACAGCATCCTTATCACTTTGTTACTATAATCCAGAAAGCAGGACAATATCTACTACTCTTTGAATTCCTTACCTAATGCCCTATAAAATAGAGCCCGATTTTATATTTGGGTCCAATCAGTCCTTCCTTCATGCACTTAGCAATCACCTACTGCATACACATGCGCGGTGGGCACTGACGGGGAAGGCGAGGGGACTCCCATGGGATCCCGTCCCCAGAAGGCGACGGGGCCCCAGCAGGCTGCAGCATCCTCAGTAAACACCTGTACAGTGTTTCTTTTCTGGAAAAAGTAAGTGACAGTTTATATTAAACCACTGAGTTTATTTTCTCTCCTCTCACCAGCTGTACAGCGGCTTTCATGATATTCTTTAATGTCACGGAAAATTTCCTCTGAATTGTGTGTCCTGTCTGTAAAAAGCCAGACCCAGACGCGGAGGGGAAACGTTATTAGGACAGCTGGTGTATGTGCTTGTGACCAGCGAGACCTGAGTGGGTGAGAGTTTTTATTCCTCTCACTGCTGCCTGTATCACCACAGCATGGAGAACCGGTCATTCCAATACATCACCAGATCACAGGGGGTTTCTTTTTCTTCTTTTTATTTTCTGACTTCATGAAAACATTTTTACAATTGCATATATCAAATTCATTTTCTCATCCATTCGTTTATTCAACAAATAAGTCTCGAGATTCTGTTACATGCCAAATAGCCCTCTACCTCAAGGAGCTTGTGGCTTTGAAGGAAGATGTAGACAGGGAAACGCAGTTTCAGCACAAGACCTTTGACCTCCTAAAGACAAGGGTCGGCCTGGGTGAGGCAGCGGGAGGATGGGGTGGGGAGGATGGGGTGGGGTGGGGAGGGGCAGAGGGGAGGAGCGAGAAGCAGAGGGGGCTGCATGCACAGGTGAGAACAGTGCTTCGAGGCAGAGCAGAGGAAGGGATCGCTAGGCGGAGGCTGCGACGGGAGGACTGGTATGGGCAAGGGGAGAGCCAGGAGAGAGGAGGGCGCAGCACAGGGGCCCTGTGATAAAATGATCGTAAAATAAAGCGAAAAGGGGGCCGAGAAACTGGAGGAAGATGAGTCTCCTCGGGAAAGACCTTGCATTTCATGTAAAAGGGGTACACATCCACCCCAGGGGGCATGAGAAAGCAGCAAAAGAATAATAGAATTAGATATTCTTTTATAGACATCTGCTGACAGCATCCTGAGGGCTGAACTAATGATGATGGATGAGAGGGTGGGGAAAGCGGAAGACAGACAGTAAGGTGAGTTGCCGAAATAACACAGGTGAGAGATGATGTTATTCTGATCTTAGCAGATTCAGGTTTGACTCTTTGATTAGCTGATGATCAATATGAAATAATGAACAGAGAAAAATTAGACCTAAGGCATGACTTTAACAGATACTGATTTAGTATCTATTGTCCTCCAGATGAGGTGGCAATTGCCAGGGAGGAAAAGGTAAGTACTTGTCCTAAGAAAGCTCCAAGCCAGAGGAGTGGGACAAATCAAGTCAACAGCCTTAGCATCCAACAGGGCAAGGGCTATAGTGAAGCATGAAAGGCCCTGGAAACAGTGATGGAGGGTCTGCATTCTCTGATTTCCACAGACACCGACTTCGTAAGAGCTAGCACGGTTTTTGAATACCTGTGTGTGTGTCCACTTACATTTGTAGTATATGTGTTTAGTCGCTCAGTCGTGTCCGACTCTTTTGCAACCCCATGGACTGTAGCCCGCCAGGCTCCTATGTCCATGAGATTTTCCAGGCAAGAATGCTGGAATGGATAGCCATTTCCTCCTCCAGAGGATCTTCCCGACCCTGGGATCGAACCCGAGTCTCTTAGGTCTCCTGCATTGGCAGGAAGGTCCTTTACCACTAGGGCCACCTGGGAAGCCCAAATACCCCACAGTATTCTGTAACTATGTGGTGGCTCATTTGGACTACATTCGATTCTTTTTCTTCTTCTTTTTTTTTTTTTAGCTGCATTAAACACTTTATTTCATTTAAAAAAATGCCAGTTTGAACAAAACATGGTAATATGCATTAAATCTAGCTTGTTAGTTCATGAATGTCTTAGCCAGTATTCATTTCCTTTCTCATGTACGAGGCTTGGGCAGACATTACCTTGTCACTCTGTTTGGCTAAACAACAACACTTTTGCAGTCTGTAATTTTCCCCTGTGACTACGATTAGCCAAAACACACGGTTACATTAATTTTTGTAAAAAGGCGTTAAAGATAACCTTTTGCAAAGGTACACACACATTTGGACTGCTAATGACAGCACCTAATTTATATTGCTCCCGTTAATGATGGATTTAGCTTTTACTTAACAGGGTTTTAAGGAAACATTAACAGATTGCAAATCCTGTCCCACTTCTGTGCTCTAGTTAACAGCCCAGCTGAACATTAACCGCTCGTTGGTTTTACAGAGGACAGAGCCTGAGGTCCCTTAGAGCAGCGTGTGCAACCGCCGTGGCTGGCATGCCCCTGCTCCTGCTGCCGCCACGGGCCTGGGACGCACTCTGGGTTCTGAAGGGCACAACCGGCTTCTCTTGCGTGCGGCCCGGTTGTTGGGAAGACGTGGTTATGTGGCTGACTAGCGTTTGAAAGAAAGTGAAAGTTGCTCAGTCGTGTCCGACTCTTTGCGACCCCATGGACGATACAGTCCATGGAATTCTCCAGGCCAGACTCCTGGAGTGGGTAGCCTTTCTCCTCTCCAGGGGATCTTCCCAACCCTGGGATCGAACCCAGGCCATTTACAGACACGCAAACCCAGCCTTGATTGTCTCACACGGTCTCTGAGATCCTCAGACAACAGGTACCTACCTGTGTCAGCCCCTTTATCAGTTGCCAGCTTTGCCACCTCATCCTTACATGTGACTCAGTTCAACCCAGAGAAGCGAGTCCCTATGGGCCGAAAGGGCTCTCTGCTCTCAGGACGATGCTCATCTGGCCTCTGTGCACCTGGTTTTCATGGCATCGATCTCTTTCCCAACTAAACTGTAAGTTTCTCAAAATCAGAAACCTTGTCTTATATTTATTCTGCAAACCCCAATATGCTGCACGGGGGATGTAGACAAAATTCTCCTGCATTGGCTCTGCTGCCTGCCATCTGTGTGTGTGTGTGTGTGTGTGTGTGTGTGCATGTTACTCGCTCAGTCGTAACCGACTCCTTGTGACCCCATGGACTATAGCCTGTCAGGCCAATGTGTCCATGGGATTTTCCACGCAAGATTCCTGGAGCGGGTTGCCATTTCCTTCTCCAGGGGATCTTCCTGACCCAGGGATCGAACCCGGGTGCCATCTCTATATCTTAAGCAAATTTCCTTCACTTCCCCAAGCTTCGGTTTACTTATGTGAAAAAAGAGGGACTAAATTTTTTGAGGGCTAAATTAGGTAACAAGTTTTTAAAATGCTCTGGAGACCTAAGTAAAATTGCCAAACAAATATAATCTAAAACAATTAATAATATTCTAGCAAGCATTACACTTATAGAAATATAATCTTCTTGCTATTGATGATTAAGGGTGATCAGTGAAAATAACCCCACCCCTTCCCCCATGGATGGCAAGCTTCTTAGAAAAAGAATTTCTGAAAGGAGAAAAAAATTTTGTTTTACACAGTTTGTGCAGTACTGTGTTATGCGGCAACAAGCTTACTTTTTTATGATAATAGCAATGCTATCAATTACCTCCAGAAATTATAGTGCTATATATAATATGCCTATGATATTTACCTAGAAAACATGTTTTAACTCAAAATACAATCCATTTAAAGTGTGTTTATTCTAATTAGAAAAAAAAGTTCCCGAAATATTTCTTTTCATTGCCAAAAATTGAGAAGAAAAGATTCAAAGAATGAAAAATATGAAATCTGTATATCCAAGGTATTGGTCAGCTTACAAAATAAATTCCTGCGTTTAAAAATCACATCAGTGAAGTGAAAATCAGAATAGTAAATGTTGCATTCCTCCTGGAATATTCGTTTGGTTTCTATGCATTTCATTGCTACACTGTTTTTTTTTTTTTTTTAACTTGAAGGATCAAAATTCTATTAAAGATAAGTAGTGCTGTTTTTGAAAGGTCTAAAATTTCTAGTTGGGGCTGCTAAGTCCAAAACCCCTCGTCAGCCTAGGTTGTGTGAAGTATATCCTCTATAGGTCTTACTGACTGACAAAAATGCACAATCTAAAAGTTGAGAATTCTGTTTTATTTGGCAGACATACTGAGGACTTCAGCCTGGGATTCAGCCTCTCATGGTTTCCCTGGTGATACAGTAGTAAAGAATCTACCTTCCAGTGCAGGAGCGCAAGAGTCAGAAGGATCCCCTGAAAGAGGAAATGGCACCCCACGACAGTATTCTTGCCTGGGGAAACCACGTGGACAGAAGAGCCTGTCGGGCTACAGTCCATGGGGTCGCAAAAGAGTCAGGTGTGATGGAGCGAGCAGGGACTAGGGACAGCCTCTCAGATGGCTCTGAGGGATTGCTCCAAAGAGATAAGCAAGCATCCAGGATAAATAGGAGTTTTCACACACACACACAAAACAAGCTGTTGAAACTTCAAAAGATTACTGTTAATTAAAGAAAACCAGACCTCTCACGTTTAGGAATTCAGTACTTCTCTGTATCAGGGAAGATGCAGAAGGCTGGAGCCACTGAAATCATTTCTTCAACGTGCACCTTACCTCTCTAGGGCCAGGATCCTCTTCTCTACGTCCTGAATCCCCTCAGGGGTACACCAGGGGGCCTGGGGGCTTCAGTGGCTGACAGCTCAGTGGCCCCAGCATCCTTTGTTTAGTGCTGAGGCAGGCAACATAATTTGCCTACAGCCTCAACTCACTATTTTTACCTGGGAAGTCAACAACACATGTGGTAGAAATTTAAAAGGTATTATCCAGACCTTAGAACAAGGTAGCCAGTGAGCTTACTCTACCAACATATCATCACCATGCTCAAAGATTCCACAGCTGCACACCTTCCCTTTAGCCCAGTAAGCAAGAGAGCCAGCTGTCTCACCTAAGCTGGTGTCCAGCTGGGGGCTGTCCACTTCCCCCCAAATAAGAATATGCCATAGTAGGGAATGAGATAGGTAGGAGAAAGTGATCTGATATTAGCACTCCCTAAGGAGCAGTTTACAAAGCGCTCACAGGAATTCCCTTAGTCCTTTAGAGATTCCCTTCCCACACCCGGGAACTGGAGGCTTTTCTTAAGGATTCGTCTGCTGGGTGTTTCCTTGATTAGCCACTGCTTTTTTTTTTTTTTTGGCTGTCTTACTATCATGACATTTTCCTTATTCAAATAATTTTGAACTGTCATGGTTTTTATTGACTGTGATCAGTTTGCTGCCTGTCACCTGGCTGATTACCCGCACGGCAGAGCTCAGTCCTCTGCACTTTGGAGGCCGAGTGACCACTTGGTGAACGGCCACTGAAGTCACAGCATGTGGTTACAAAAGTGACTGTGAGTAACGACATCCCAGATGGCTCAGTGGTAAGGAAGCCGCCTGCCGATGCGAGAGATGCGGGCTCGATCCCTGGGTTGGGAAGATCCGCTGGAACAGGAAATGCCAAAGAGATTACAAGTCAAAGAAAATCCTGCCATTTCCCTCCGAATCCAGCACACATTTTTCTGTGAAAAAAAAGAGGACATTTTCAACGCAAGCAGATTACACTGGATGACAGGCTCTTGAAACACTAGTTTTCATTTAAAGGTTAATCTTAGTCCTCTGAAGATTTGAGATATCCGGGTGGCTCCAAACAGCATTTGGAATCTCTTTTTTTCTGATCTTCCATCAGATCCACAGGGATCTGATGCCAAACTATTCCCAACTCTGAAACCATAAATTACCTTTTTTTTTTTTCCTGTAAGATTAATTATATCCAAATTTTAAAGAGATACACAGAACCTTATTATTTTAACTTGTGTTGAAAATGAATCATCGTATTCTGATATAAAGTGACCAATGATACTGTAATCAAATGTTCTTTTTATTTCCAATTAAGGATTGGTTCTAGGAGTAAAATTTTTTCCGGGGAATGAGTAACCATTTATGCATTCAGTAGTGCATGCTGAAACCTTGTGCTGAATCCTTTCTACACTCTGTACCAAACAGATTCCCCAGCATTGCTTGGGCCTGGAGCATGTCCTGACCCATTTACAAGTAGGCTGAGGTGAGACCGATGACTAAAGATAGGGGTGGCTCTATCAGGTCTTTAGAGACACTGAATGTGGAACGAAGAGGATGCAGACGTCAGAAGTCTTCAGAGAGAAGAAACACAGATGTCTTTTGATCTCCCATCCCTTTCCTCCCCATCTAGCATGTTTCATATTTCTCTCCTAATGTATATTCTTAGAAAGCTGATTTTTAAGGCACCCCAGATGCCTGCTGAGTGCCTGGATACTTTGGCAGCTGCCTGATAATCATAAGGACAAATGATCAACATTCGATAAAGTGATGACTGCTTTAAAATTTAAAAGTAATTTAAAACAATTGCTGCTAAAACTCAGCACAGTGAATGCAATTAACATGAAGCCAAATTTGCTTTCACAGATTACCAAAAAAAAAAAAAGATTGATTGATTCATCTTTAGAGAGGAACTCACACTTCAATACCCCAGTAGAGGAAGAAAGGGCCTCCCTGGTGGCTCTGAGATGAAGAATCCAACTGCAGTGCAGGTGACTCCGATTCCATCCCTGGGTCGGGAAGATCCCCAGAGGAGAGAAGGGCCACCACTCCAGTGTTCCTGCCCGGAGAGTCCCATGGACAGAGGAGCAGAGGGCCATGGTCCATAGCGGCGCAAAGAGTCAGACCTGACTGAAGCAGCTGAGCACACACACAGAGGAGGGAGACACCCTTCTCACAGCAGCCACGCTTTTTTCATTCATGCAGCGTTGGCGTCCCCCTCCAACTCAGGACTGGGAATGGCAGCCCAGGTGAAGATGTGAGCAAGCCAAGTGCTCTGGCTCGGTTACAACTCTGAATTTCGCCAAAGGAAGTGGTGTTGGGTCAACAGTTTTCATCTAAGTGTGTAAATAGGCTTGTGATGGCATGAGTGGTCACGTGGACAGTATGCCATCCAGGTGTCTGTGGCCGGGTCATTTCCAGTTATGTTTTTAATCCCAAAGCCTGGATCTTGTCCAGAGTAAAAATAACAAGTGGGCATTTTAAAAATTTACCCACTAAGAGCTGATCAAATATATTTACCTGAGGGAAAGACTTAGAGGAAAGGTCTCCACATAAAGTGTACGTTAATACCACTTATCCCATCACCATCATTCCCCACAAGTTCGCAGGCCTGGTGAAAAGCTGAAGGAATTACAGCACAAACAGAGGAGCCTGGTGGGCCACCAGCTACCATCCGTGGGGTCACAAACAGGCAGACGTGACTCAGCGACTAACACACGCTTTGGACAACACCTCCTTCCAACCACCACCATACTGATGCGGTGAAAATGAGGTTTTGTTCTCCTTATTCCGTCAGCAAATATAAGGAACCTTTAAATATGGGAACAGAACAGAACTCTGTGTTAAAGCCAGCCAGCAGAGGGGATCTGCGTATGCCCGTGGTGGTGGGCATAAGCGCCCAGGCCGTTCTCTTCTTCTTTAATGTCATAGAGCTGTCTGCAAAGGGAAGCGGTGATTCATGGTTTCACTTGGTAGAGGAATATTAAAAAAAAAAAGAAAAAGACTTCTTGTGAGTTTTAAAAATCCTTCTCATGAAATTTCCAAGAATTTTCCAGTCTTACTCATTAAACTACCCTGAATTGTAGATTATCAGAATTTTTGTTGATTGCTAAAAAGTGGGTAACTGGCTACTCATGACTATTTTTATTATAGACTAACTGAAGAAAATTAGGAGGAAATAGCTATTTGTAGATTTTACTAGCTTCCAGAAAACATAAAATTAGAGGAAGCTGTTATTTGGTGTCTTGGAATTTGTTCCTCTTTTTCAAAATGCCAACCCTGGCTGCAATTACGGGGCATTCAGTTTTCTGAGAAAAACTCTCCCACAGCATTTGCTTGTTATTCAAATCTTCTTTATCTCAAATGAAATAGATACGAATGTCTATTCTGAAAGGAAAAAGGATGGAACTAGAGACCCAGGACCCCACTGTAGAAAGCCATTAGGCAGGGTTTGCTATCTTCAACTTAATCCAAATTCGACATCTAACTGCTAATTTTTTTTCTTTTTGTGAAGGGCTAATTTCTCCTAAGAGATTTGAGGTGTTTGCATAACCCATGCACCATCTACTGGTAACATGTGGGGAAAGTCCACACAGAAAAATAAAACAGGAGAGCTTTTCAGCAAGAACAATTGACAAAATAGTCCTTCATCACTGAAATAATACTTAATGAGATATACCATTTCTTATTATAAATAATTAAACACTTTGAAATTATTTGAATAAACTTTGAGTTGTGTTTATCTAGAGGATTATCTGCAGTAAAAGGAAAGGGGCGTTTCTGAATTTTACATGTAGATTCATTGGAGACAACTGCTGTTGTGTTTTAGCTCAGCATGTAATCACTGCTCATTCACACTCCTGCCAGAACCAGAGTGGGTCAGGGATTAAGTGTTCTGAGTCAGGATCAGACTAGCTGGGGTCAGATTTCTGGCTCTGCCTTCTGTTACCTGAATGACCTTTGGCAAAATTACCCAAGATCTCTGGCTTTCTGGAAAACTTTCCTGCAAAAAGGAGATAAAATAAGAAAATACATGTTAAGCAGTTATAAAAATTCTTGATGCATATCAACTACTCATTAAATGGCAGGTTAATTATTATGAAACCATGAAAAATGTGTAACAATTTCCTGTTTACCTAGTTTTTCAATCAAGTCAATATAAAACACCAAAGTTTTTCCCCACTAACATCATAGGCTTGCCATTAGCTGTGGCTGGCTGCTCCCAGAGCAGATAGAATTTACAAATTTCCGTGGGAGATTCAAAGGTCCAGCCAGGGCCACTTGGGCCCACTGAGTCAGTCAACAAGAGTGCATCACTGGACAACGGATGGGGTGGGGTGGTGGCAAAATCCTCTGTGTCCACTGAGGATTCCTGCCTCAGTGGACTCGGGCCCAAAACACACACCTCTTTCAGCCTTTTGATGGGTACGGGCTCATCCTTGAACTGTTTACTAAACTATCTTTCTGCTTTCTGCTGATGGTGCTTGAGCCAGTCCACCATTCACTACCGAACAATGAACAAAGGACAGCGCTATTAAAATACATTCTAATTTGTTTTATTAATTTGATTGCATGAGAAGTCAAAGAGGAGAAAAGCTGTTGAACGCACGATTTGTTGAACAAGGCTCTTTGTGAAAGAGCATATGGTAGATGAGATTTGATTGTTGGACGCTTAGAGGGGCAAAAAGTTTCAAGGAACAGAATATAGGTACTGCTAAAAAAAATTGAGTTCCACAGCAGGAAGGTAACTGGACGGTGTTGGAGCAAAATGTGGGGACAGACTGCTTGGGGGTAAAAGAACTTGACTTCCTCTATTCACTCTATCTTGCCTCATCCCAGGACGAACAACTGATACTTTACTTTTGAAACATTGGTGATTATAGTTCCACCATCAGCCACAAACTAAATTGACTCCCTGCTTTTTTATTTATTCAACAAATATTTATTGAGTATCAGCTCAACCACCATCATTAAGCAGCTTCTCTATACACAGAGAGTAGTGAATTACCAGCAATAAGTCAATGACTGACATTCTATTATTGATAAAAATTAATTAATAATCAACCTAAAGAAAAAAATAGAAGATTTTATTCACACTTAACTGAGGTTATAACCCAGGAGACAGTCTTTCAGAAAACTCTGAGGACTCTTCTGTTAGAGGTGAAGCACAATTACATATGCTTCTGAGGCAGAATCATGCATGAAATGATATTCTGACAGTTAACACAATCCAGACCTACATGTTCAAAGTGAGTGGTGAGTCATCATGACCCCTCACCAGATTAAGAAGAAATGTTGTTTCTTCAGGATGTCTGATCAATGCAGATATACACTACACACTAAAAGGGGAGGCATGAGCCCCCCAAAGACGGAAAATTTTAGTTTAGGTTTTCTTGTCTTCCATAAAACATGAACTTTATTTCATCATTATTCTTTTCATTCTTAAAGCTGAAATATGGTCTACTCATTTAAACATCCATTCAACAAGTATTTGTTATAGCCTGCTGTGTACTGAATGCACCTGGATTCAGGGACCCACTGGGGTCAGTGACCTAGGTGGACAAAGTGCCAGCGTTCATTGCAGGGGAGGGCAGTAAATTAACATGTGAAACAAACAAGAAAAGACCTAGACCATGAAAAGCTCTACTTTGAGTTGATTGGTCAGGAACTCTTTTTGAGAAATTTAAATGTAATCTAAGGTCTGAACAAGAGCAGTTAGTCCTGTAAACATTATTCCAATAAAGATCCTTTCAGGAGGAGGAACAGCCAGAGAAAAAGAAACAAGACTGGCATGTTGCAGAGACAGTATTCCTCAGATGAAAATTTTCTCCCTTTCTCTTTTTGGATTCCCTACCTGCTCTCTATTAAAAGGGATTATCTGCAGGCAGTAGTCTCTGGCAATTCAAGTCATTTCCTGCCTAATTACAAAAAAATCACTAGAAAGAGTTGGATGGAGTACACCCTTCCTCAATATTGCTTTATATGCATTAAAAACAGACTAGAAAAAAAATCATACAGTTTCTTTAATCAGTTGTTGGGAGTTCATTCTCCTTGTATGGGTCTCTAGTCCTGCCCTGGAAATAGGTTCGTATGCACCATCTTTCTAGATTCCATATGCGTGTGTTAATATACAGTGTTTTTTTCTCTCTCTGACTTTCTTCATGGGGACATGTGAGCACAGTGGAGGAAAGGGAGGGTGGGATGAATCAGCAGGTTGGAGTTGGCATATATACCCCACTGTGTAAAAGAGACAGCTGGTGGGAACCTGCTATAAAGCAGAGGGAGCTCGGCTCAGTGCTCTGGGATGACCTAGATGCAGGGGATGGGGTGGGTTACGGGAGGGAGGGACAACAGGGAGGGGACGAACTACACATATAGCCAGTTTGCCTCACTGTACAGCAGAGACTAGCAAGTTGTAAAGCGGTTGTATTCCAATACAAAAATTGCTGAGGGTTTGTTAGCATCCCAGTTGCTGTTCTAGACACGGCATGCATGACCTTGTTTAGTCCTTATATCACTTTTATGACGAGAGGAAACATCTCTATTGTGTATGTAAGCAAATAATGTACACAGTTACTAGGCAGCAATGTTGAGATTCAAACTCAGATTTCTCTGAGGCCTCTTTAAAAACTGTGGAAACAGCCATGGGCAATATAGATCGCTTACTCAGAAGCAAGATCACGTATCTGGGTACCACGTGAAAGTGAAAGTCGCTCAGTCATGTCCAGCTCTTTACAACCCCATGGACTCTACAGTCCCTGGAATTCTCCAGGCCAGAACACTGGAGTGCGTAGCCTTTCCCTTCTCCAGAGGATCTTCCCAACCCAGGGATCGAACCCAGGTCTCCCACATTGCGGGCAGATTCTTTACCAGCTGAGCCACAAGGGAAGCCCAAGAATACTGGAGTGGGGAGCCTATCGCTTCTCCAGCGGATCTTCCTGACCCAGGAATCAAACTGGGGTCTCCTGCATTGCAGGCAGATTCTTTATCAGCTGATCTAAGTCACTGAACCCCATGCAGGTAACTTAAGAGATGAGCAGGGCTCTCCAGCTATGCACTCATTACCAGCACACACACACACACACACACACACACACACACACACACACACACACAGGAAAAGACAGAGAGTAAGAACTCCAGCTGTCTAAACTCTTATTTCTGAATGTTGCTATTCCAACATTAAGCTGAGGAATACTGATATTGAAATAAAGAAAGCAGTTCTTCTTCATAGAAGACTAAGGACTCAGAAAGTTAAGGACAATGTGTAAAAAAAGAGGAAGAAGTCTTTGGAGTGTGCAAAAGGGGCAAAGAAAATTACCAATTAAGTTTAGTGTTTAGTAGGAAATAGAAATTTCATTAAAAAAAAAAAAGTCAGGTCTGATGGCTTCAGAAGTTTCTCACCTAAATGGAGAAAAAGTTAGAATAATAAACAGCTTCTGCTCAGGTAAAAAACAATCTGCGGGTCAAGATTTACATGTTGGAAGAGGAAGCTGAGAAATTCCAGGGTATCAACAAGGCCGTTGAACGATGGCTGTTCCCAGTGACTTTCATTTTATTGATATACCAGTGGAATGATTCATTTAACTACATTTTGTGGAAGTCTTTAATCGGCCATGTTTAACACAGCTAGACTTGGAATATAAGTATATTGTGGACCTAAGGGTGGTTCTTTGAGTAAATGGAGCACCCAGATTCCCCAGGAGACAAAAAGAAGAGAATTCTTAGGTCATTTACTTATTTCCTTGGCTGAGTTGGGTCTTCCTTGCGGGTCTGAGAGCCTGGGGTGTCACGCGGTATCTCCCACCGCGGCCCGCGGACCCCATTTGTGTCAAGCAAGCTCCACAGCACAGGGCTCAGTAGCTGCTGCTCACCGGCTCAGTTGCTCCAGGTCACGTGGTATCTTAATCCTGAGACCCGAGATGGATTCCAAGTCCCCTGCATCGCAAGGCGGATTCTTTCACTGGACCAGCCGCAAGTCCCAAAGGCCAGAGAAGCTTAAAAGGAAAAAAGAAATCGGAGAATGGCACAGGGTAGAATTATTATTGATATTTGTTAAATATAAACTAACAGACATTTTTAAGTGATCATAGCCACCACTTCCCCTTTGATGTGAGCCCGTGGGTAGATTTACAGAGAGCTCGCAGGCACAGATCTCCAGATCTGTCATCAGTCATGTCCAACTCTGTGCGACCCCGTAGACAGCAGCCCACCAGGCTCCGCCGTCCCTGGGATTCTCCAGATAAGAACACTGGAGTGGGTTGCCATCTCCTTCTCCAATGCATGAAAGTGAAAAGTGACAGTGAAGTCGCTCAGTTGTGTCCAACTCTTCGAGACCTCATGGACTGTAGCCTACCAGGCTCCTCCACCCATGGGATTTCTCAGGCAAGAGAACTGGAGTGGGGTGCCATTGCCTTCTCCGTATACCTTTGGATGTATATTAAAAAAACCACGTAAATTATATACTCTTCATATCTTTAGAGAGATACTGGATTTTGAATCAAGGAAAAATAGGTTTTTATTTTACTTTTTAATAAATGAACACAACAAATAGAAGGTTTTGGAAAATAAAATATAAAATATTATAGAGAAAAAATATTCATCAAAGGGGTTAAAGATAAAGAAATTTTATTAACAGGGCAAATACCTAATAATTGAAGTTCCCAAAAGATGAAAGAAGGCAGATGAGAAGAAATTATAAAAGCCATAAATCTAAACTATTTTGCAAAACTGAAGGACTTGAAATCTAGATTAAAAGAACCACTGAGTACCCCATACAATGAAAAACAACAAGAAAATGATGCACCAAATGTCATCATTATGAAATTTTACAACCCTTGAAACAAAGAGAAGACCACAAAATGTTCAGAGAATAAAAAGATCACCTATTAAGGATAACAATGTATTTATAAAGCAACACTAGAAACTTTAATAAAAACTAGAAAGAGGGACATCATCAAATTCTTTGTGAAAAGCAATTTCAGTCTAGCATTCCAAACCCAGCTAAGCCACTAATCAAGAGCCATGGTAGAATAAATAGACCTTTCTG
Source organism: Antilocapra americana (assembly GCA_007570785.1). Lineage (NCBI taxonomy): Eukaryota > Metazoa > Chordata > Mammalia > Artiodactyla > Antilocapridae > Antilocapra > Antilocapra americana. The sequence continues at coordinate 6,897,831 of ML661888.1, read as the reverse complement.
AACATTCAAGTTCTTTGAAATGTTACTAAAGTATTTGAAACTCTAGTTCTGGAATTTTCTCAGGAATTTCTGAAGGACATTCTCCTTCAAAACAATGAAATAAACCAACAAGAGGAAGACATGAGATCCAACAGGAAATGAGGTCTCACACAGAAGAATGTCAAAGGGGATCCTTTGGTGATAGAAAGAAAATTCGAGGGCAAACACTTCACAGGAGGCCATGTAAGCAACCAGAAGAGGTTGTAACAGAATGAAAGAAATGTCCAGGAGAAAACAATCCAAAAAATGAAAGTGATAGGCTTTCTGATATATTTATAAGGAAAATTTCATTTAAAAAAACAGCTGAGGGACTTGAGGAGAACAAGCACATACAATAATGTACATAAAAAGCTAAATGAATTAAAAAGGTAAAAGAATTAGGTCAAAAAACAAACAAAAAAATGATAGCGCTAAGTCATGTCCAACTCTTGTGATCCCATGAACCATAATCTGCCAAGCTCCTCTGTCCGTGGGATTCTCCAGGCAAGAATACTGGAGTGAGCTGCCATTTCCTTCTCCAGGGGAACTCCCCAACCCAGGAATCAAACTCAGGCATTGCAGGCACTTCCCGCATTGTGGGCAGATGCTTTACGGACTGAGCTACGCGGGGAGCCCAGAGGAAGAGAAACATAATCACAGTGTGTTGTGTAATCAGTGACTGATTTAACCTAAATCATGGTATAGTTATTGATGGGGAGGGAGTGAGGCTAGACAGTAAAGCCCTCATCTATGGCCAAACAAGCCAGGAGATACAGCTCAGAGTCTAAACTCAGTACAGGGTGCTCAGACGCCCACTCGTGTCTGACTCTTTGTAACCTCACAGACTGTTGCCCACCAGGCTCCTCTGTCCATGGGATTCTCCCAGGAAGAGAGTTTCTTGGAGAAATAGTTGATTTCAGATCTGGAGTAAAAAGTGCACAAAATGAGCCCAGGATAATGTGTCACAGCTGAAAGCCAGGACGCAATCAAGGATCACGGTGGTGGATACAGGGCTCACGCAGCGCTCTCTCTACACTTGTTTGTGTTTGAGAATGTTCCCTGGTAAAAGACAAAATGAGCTGGGATTAGGGTTGGGAGGAAGAAAAGAGAACTTCCTAGTAAACGCACTTCAATTCTATTTGAATATTTTAAGTAGGAATGCAAATCTATGTGCTCCTGATGCAATTTCTAATTAATTTTAGATTAAAATTTAAAAGAAACAGTGGTGTAAGCATATTACTTAGAAGTGAGAGGTTAAGTCCCATGGAGACTAATAAGGGTTGAAAGTGTTGGCCAAAGGGAAGTACAACAAGGGCATGAAGAGAGGTGAGCAGGGAATTGCTGTTTTGTTGTTTGTAAGTCTTTTGGTCTTATTTGGCTTTTAAATTATGTGCCTATTTTACTTCAGTAAAAACAAACTTTAATTTTAAAATATAACATTTTTAATAGAAGATAATGGGCTTTGGGATCACATAGAATATTAAAAACTTGATTTGGGCATTTACCAGCCAAGAGACCTTGAGCTGTTGCTTAATCCCTCTGTTTGTTCCTCTGTGAAATAAAGATAATAAAAATATCCACCTGTGGAGTCCTGAAGTTTTAACATAATACATTTGAAGCAATTAGCCTGGCACACATTCAGTATATGGTAGATATTATTGCTGTACTATATTTAAGATCTTTTGCAGAAGTTGAGCTCTAAATCTGCCTAAAGCTGAGACAGGTGGTCAAAGGCTGCCAAAATACAGCGTGGATGGATGAGGATGCTGGTGGGAAAGGTAGCGTGCCCTCCTCCAACTTAAGGAGCAGAGAGAGCTGGAGGAATCTGAAGGGATGCGATGTCCTCAGAGGGGAAGTCAAGTTTCCCTCATAAAAGGAACAGAGAAGCTTTCTCTAAGGCACAAGGGCACTGACAATACTGTAATGACCAGTCTGTACTAAACGCTGGAGATTTAAGATCCCGTCCCTCTTCAGATCCAATTAGGAAATTGCAGCCTGAATTGTATTGAGAAGGAGCTGAAAGTAGGCAGAGGGCTTTTCTACGCTTCCAGCACATTGTTAACAGAAAAGCAGAGACAATAAAAAAAAGTCCTGGATAAAATGCATGTTGATCAGTATGAGTAAAATTAATCAGGAAGACATATTTTTATATAGGTCTCAAATTTCTTTAAAATTAGTTGTAGTAATATGTCAATTTCTTATACACTGTGCATGTGCTCTAAGTCGCTTCAGTTGTGTCTGACTCTTTGCAATCCTATGGGCAATGAACATTCAGGACTGATTTCCTTTAGGATGGACTGGTTGGATCTCCTTGCAGTCCAAGGGACTCTCAAGAGTCTTCTCCAACACCACAGTTCAAAAGCATCAATTCTTTGGTGCTCAGCTTTCTTTATGGTCCAACTCTCACTTCATACATGACTATTGGAAAAACCATAGCTTTGACAAGATGGACCTTGGCAGCAAAGTAATGTTTCTGCCTTTTGATATGCTGTCTAGATTGGTCAAAGCTTTTCTTCCAAGGGGCAAGCGTCTTTTAATTTCATGGTGGGTTCTTTACTGCTGAACTATCGGGGAAGCACCTTATACACTATAGATGAGTTAAATTTATGCTTTTAGTTGTAAATTTTGCTTTAACAGAGAAGTAATGGACCACCTCGTATTGCCAGTTTGTTCTCTCTCTCTCACACACACCCTTGTGCACACATATACAATTAATTCATGTCAGTCTAAATATCTAAGTTTTCCCATCTTTATTAGAAAATCAGCTGCCTTTTGAGTGGCTGTGATGGACCCAGGTGACTGGTTAACCTGATCCCCTTTCCTCTGCCCACCTTTAGCCTAGACGCTGGACGACATCACTTCGGTGGACTTCTTCACAGCCAGACGAGGCACGGAATTTGTTTCCATTCAACAAAGTTGTGATGACTTAGGGGGACTTTGGGGGGCTTCTAATAAGCTTTTTACTCTCTTCTCCACTTCCTGCCTTGAAGGAAAATGTGGACTTTCCTGAGAGTAGACATCTTGAGACCATGAAGGGTCACACTAACATATTATCAATGATATTCAAATGAAAAGAAGAAAAAATGAGTTTATACCTTCAATGACAGAGTTGAGGAGATGAACACATCCTTAACTGATAAAGCAGTGGTGTAGATTTCTTTTGTGTGTATTGTTGAGGTGTTTTTTTTTTTTCATATACCAAGAAAACATTAAGATGCAAATCTGTTATAGAAAATTTACAAGAATTCCATCTAAATGCCATTACTGGGCCTCCCCTGGTGGTCCAGTCATTGTTGTCCGTCCAGAGGTTAAGAAGGTACTCTTCTACTGCAGGGTGCATGGACCCAACCCCTGTATGGGGAGCTAAGATCCCACACACGGTGTGATCCAGCCAAAATAATAAAACATAAAATAAAATGGCGTAGCATTTGTATACATCCTCCCTAATACCTTAAAAAAAAAAAAAAAGCCATTACTTACGAAGCACTCCCTTTAAAAAAGTTGTGGCTTTCTGGGAGATAGCTTGCTGACAACGCTGTGATAGCTCCTGGAGCACAGCAGGGTGACTCGGTCACACAGACACACGCGTCTTCTTGTGGGGAGCAGGTTCTGTCCAGGATACAGGCAGTACACAGATGGGGGGTCTTTTCCTGACCGTCTTCCATGCTCACTGCTGAAGCGGCCCTCCTCCCAGGTGGCCCCAAAGCCAGGCAGCCAGCAGTACGTGTGCGCCCACACAGCGCCATTTCCCAGACCTCGGGACTGGCAGATGAGAACCACGCATACATGCGGCTTCACCTCCTGTTGCCTAAAGGGTCAAGTACCTGGTTTCTTGAACCAGAGAGCATCTGTAACACCCTTGTCCCAGGACCATAAGGGGCTGGAATACGCAGATTAGTTCACACTGAGAGTTGGAATCTGCCTTAGTCCTGGAATGACTTGAGCCCCCCGTGAACCCTGCAGGCTCTGGGAGGGACTCACCACCGCGTTAAATCCAGAGCCTGTTGTCAGGGGGCGCACCACCTGCCTCTACTAACTGGTTTTCTATTTCTCAGTCACTCTTTGGCCCTCTGTAATCAGCCTTCTCACTCCACCACTGATAAAAGCAACGTTAGCAAAATTGCACAAGGAAGTTCAGAAAATCTCATTCTTTTCCTTCCTGAGACTGTCCCCCTGGGACGTCTACAGAATGACACCTTTGTTCCACTGTCTATGTGTCCAGCACAAGTAATGTTTATTGAATACAGTGTTTATCAGTAACAAAAACAAAATCAAAGAACTGCCACTTTCCTTCCAAAGATGTTAAGCATGTTAGAGATTCTACTGTCGAATACCTCCTCACTAAAATTAAGAATGAAAAAGAAGAAGCAAAGGCAGAGATAGCATACATAAATTATATACGTACAAGTGAATTCTTGGTTGAGACGCGATATGCTTGAACTATTGTGGGAGTTTTTTTCCCAGTTGTATGTACAGCTTCCTATACTCATAAAAGTGTTTGCTACTGGTTTACTTTCTGTTTTAAAGAACTGCTTTGTGGTGTTTGGCTGCACCGGGGTGTCTTTGCTGCATGAAGGCTTTCTCTGGCTGGGGCGAGGGGGTAGGCTGATCTACTCTCTGGCGCTCCTCTTGGTTGTGATGCTCAGGCTTCTCATTGAAGCAGTGGCTTCTCTTTTTGCAGAGCAGCGGCTCCAGGCAGGAGGGCTTAGCTGCTCCATGGCACATCGTATCTGCCCAGAAAAGGGATCGAACCCGTGTCCCCTGCATTGGCAGGCGGATTCTTAACCACTAGACCACCATGGAAGTCACACTGTTTATTTATATACTTTATACTAAACTTTAAGCTGAGTGACAGGGCAAACGCTTTAGACTCCAGTCGTTTAAATTCCAAATTGTTGCTCACTCACATCTCTGCACCCATCACCACATTATCTGATCACCTTAATCCTCAGTTCCCACATCAACAAACTGGTAAGTAAGTGTTAGTTGCTCGGTCATGTCCGACTCTGCAACCCCATGGACTGTAGCCCACCAGGCTCATCTGTCCATAGGATTTCCCAGTCAAGAATACTGGAGCAGGCTACCATTTCCTCCTCCAGGGGATCTTCCCAACTCAGGGACTGAACCTGGATGTCCTGCATTGCAGGCAGATTCATTACCATCTGAGCCACCAGGAAAACCCATAACACCAACTTCACAGGGGTTTGTGAGGCCTAAAGTGTTCAGCCCAGTGCCATGGGCTCAGCAGTGGTAGCTATTATTACTGTGGCCCCTACAATTCTACTGAACAAACACCTATTTAGCATTTACTTTAAGCCAGGCACTACCGTAGTGCTCGGTAAATATTAACTTACTGATTATTCAAAGACCCTGTGACATTTTTATTATCGTTATTAATCAGTTTTATATCAGAGGGCACAGGAAAGTTGAAAAGCTGCTTCAGGATCGCAGAGCTGAAAGGTGGCCGAGCTGGACTCTGAACGGGGCCAGCCTGCATCCAGAATGGGGCTGTGCCGCCAGCTCTGCTGCCGAAGTCCCCTTCTCCCCTCCCTCCTTCCTCTTCCTCTCCAACATCCTACCCAGTGGTCAGCATTAAACACAGACCAGGAAGCTTCCAGTAACAAACATGGAGGTAATTTTAAAAGACTTTAAAAGGCTTTTTTCTCACTATAAAGTATAATTTTTCCACTTAATAGTTTATTTAACTAAATATCAGTTGCCATGTTTAGGAGAAAGCAGTTTCAATAATATTAACTACGTGCGCTTTCAATCATCTCGTTTTTTCATAGCAAGCAAAGCTCACCAGTTGTCTTCATATGCAGGGATGAAGATACCCATTTCACCTGAAGGCTGAGATATGAACCAGAAGGAAGCATTCTGAAGTAATTAATTCTCATGGGATTTGAAATCTAACGTATTGACTTGAATTTTATTTGCAAACATCTCATTACCTCTCACCAGCCAACCTGCTAAAAACAGGTGCTGTTTCGTCTTTAAAATAGTAGAAATCTCATGCTCCCAGAGAGGCTTTTCACATGAGTGTATGAGATGCAGTCTCCTTTGCAGACGCCACCACTTAGAACTTCACATTATCCTGTGGCTACTGGGACAGAGAGAAGGGTCTTCCGTCTGCTCATGACGTGTTAACACATTCTCACTGTCCCAGCAGCTCCTTTAAAATGTGTGTCATATACACTTGAAGTATCCCCCAGAGGCCAGGGGCTCCAGTTATCTATCAAATAAACACAGACAAAATTAAACAGTGGAATACAAGCAAGTCTGTGTGCCGGTAGGATAATATAGACTCCAAGTAAAAAGGGAAAGATAAGCCAAAATCCTAATGACCATCTCATTCTAACTAAGTCAGTTAAAAAGATGCTATAGCCATTTTCTTCCTTTTCATTCAATTGTTGACTGAACTAAGGTCACATTGAAAGACATCAGTCTGTATGGGGTATCACTTAACTCATCCTTACCCCACCCCCTCACAATAAATCCAGAGTGACAAGGGTTCCAATGAAATTAAATGCAGGGAAAAAAAAATAAAGATACTGGTTTGTCTTGACTATGTTTTACTCATAACACTCTAAAAATTCATTACTAAATAATTAATTGAAAAAGTAGAGAGTCAGCAAACCCGGGGAAATTATTTAATTTCTCTTGGACTCAGATTTCACAAAACACTTACTCTGCATTTAGTCCTACTAAATTATTTTCAATTTCTTGAAGGGACCATTTCTGTTAAATATATTTTCAGTCCTCACATCTATTGCCTGGCACTTAGTAGGTTCTCAGTAGATATAGGTTTTCTAGGGTTTTAGGAAAATCTTTTACAGTCAATAACTGGGAAAGAGAAAGAATACAGCTGCTCGTTTGCTATATTCTGCCTTGATCTCTCACTACACAATTAGTTATGCCTGTATGATCATACAAGCCCTGGGAAAACAAGTCACTTCCAAGAATTTATTAGAGCAAGATACTTTGCCTTGGGAGAGAACTGAGCCTGCAGCAATGTCTTGACTGTTAATGCAGTATACTTTTATTTTGTTCCTGGGTGGATTTAATTTTTACAATGAAAATAAAAGATTAGTCCAAAAACTCAAAACAGATCAAACTAAAAAATAAATTATCAGGGAAAGAATAACTCTTACTGTGTCGTGTTGCTTTCATTTATGTTTCTTCCCCTTCTACCAAACTATAAGCTTCCTGAGAGCAAGAACTATATCTTACCCACCTTCATATTCAGGGATGCTATTCAATGTATCTTACAACCAGTAAGGGAGAGACTTTGACCAATCAGAGTAAATGCTGACTGTAAACCACCACCGTGGCAGAGTTTTGTGTTGATTAAATTTTAACCCTAATTATTCCTAGTGCCTACTGATACAGCGCCTAGGGAAATACGGGATGCTAAATAAATGTTTAGTGACTTGATGAAGAAAAGAATGAGCAAGCACATGAAAGCCACAAGCCAACCATCCCACCAAAGCCCAGTTCTCCTAGTAGTGGGATCGGAGGACTGTCCTACTACTAGTTGTAGTGGGACAATAGTAGGATTGTCCTACTAGCACTCTCTAAACTCCTTTGAACACGAGGGCCTTGCAGAGTGCAGAGAAGGGGGCTGCAGGGATTGTGAGAGTCACATGACTTGGAGTCCCCCAGAACTGCTGGGGCAGCAGGTTCAGTTCACTCAGGGTTTTGTGACAGTCCTACAACCTCGGGTATGTTTAAGAACATAATCTCCATAGTGAACACAAAAAGCACAACGGTGAGCATTGTGGTTCCAGAAAACAGGCCGACTGCCTCAGCGCTCTGCATACAGCCGTGCCTGATTTGGATTCACAAGTGGCTGATTCGCAGGAGTCTTCTCATAGTTATTTTATGTTAAAACAGGATTCTACTGAAAATATTTTTTATCTTCCCATTCTATAATTTTGAATAAGTACCTTTTAATTATCAAAAGTAATAATTCCCATGAAAGGATATTTCAAAAATAAACTGTTGTGTTGAAGTTACAGTGTACCAGGACTGTCCTAAATACCTTTTATATGTATCAACTTATTAAATGAGAAACCTGTATGCAGGTCCAGAAACAACAGTTAGAACCAGACATGGAACAATGGACTGGTTCAAAATTGGGAAAGGAGTACATCAAGGCTGCACATTGTCACCCTGCTTATTTAACTTCTATGCAGAGTACATCATGAGAAACGCTGAGCTGGATGAAGCTCGAGCTGGAATGAAGATTACCAGGAGAAATAGCAAAAACCTCAGATACACAGATGACACCACCCTTATGGCAGAAAGTGAAGAGAAACTAAAGAGCCTCTTGATAAAGGTGAAAGAGGTGAGTGAAAAAGTTGGCTTAAAACTCAGCATTCATAAAGCTAAGATCATGGCATCTGGTCCCATCACTTATGCCAAATAGACGGGAAAACAATGGATACAGTGACAGACTTTATTTTCTTGGGCTCCAAAATCACTGTGACTGGTGACCACCGCCATGAAATTAAAGCTTGCTCCTTGGAAGAAAAACTGTGATGAACCTGGATGGTGTATTAAAAAGCAGACATCTTTTTGCCAACAAATGTCCATACAGTCGAGGCTATGGTATTTCTGATATTCATGTTCAGATGTGAGAGTTGGACCATAAAGAAGGCTGAGTGCCCAAGAATTGATTCTTTTGAATTGTGATGCTGGAGAAGGCTCGAGAGTCCTTTGGACAGTGAGGAGATCAAACCAGTCAATCCTAAAGGAAATCAACCCTAAATATTCATTGGAAGGACTGATGTTGAAGCTGAAACACCAATACTTTGGCCACTTGAAATTAAGAGCTGACTCACTGGAAAAGACCCTGGTGCTGGTTGAGGGCAGGCAGAGAAGGGGATGACAGAGGATGAACTGGTTGGATGGTATCACTGATCCAGTGGCCATAAGTTTGAGCAAAGTCTGCTAGACAGTAAAGGACAGGGAAGACTGGCGTGCTGTAGTCCCTGGGGTCATAAAGAGTTGGACATGACTGAGCTATTGAAAGGCAATAAACTTAGTCAATGAAGGCTGGTAAATGTTAAACAGTCCCCTCTGAGTAGACGAGGTGGTTGAGGCACTGATTTATAGAGTCTGCCAATTTTTGTTCCTCCGACCCTGGAGGATGTCAGGCTACCAGGGTGATCTCACTGAATTCGGAGCTGGAGAGAGGAGAAGTTACGACTCCCCAGGGCTCTGCCATCAGCTCTAGCACAAAGCTTGTTCTGACATCTCATGTCCTCAAGACTGATAACTAGGATCTGAAAAAAAGGATATAGAGGTCAACTTGCATTGCATCCACATTTTCAAATATGAAAATATATTATCCAGAGTGAAGTAAGCCAGAAGGAAAAACAACAATACAGTATACTAATGCATATATATGGAATTTAGAAAGATGGCAGCGAGAACCCTGCATGCGAGACAGCAAAAGGAATGCAGACGTATAGAACAGACTCGTGGACTTTGTGGATGAGGGCAAGGGTGGGATGATATGGGAGAATGGCATTGAAACATGTTAATTATCATATGTGAAATCAATCGCCAGCCCAGGATTGATGCTCGGGGCTGGTGCACCGAGATGACCCAGGGGGAGGGAATCGAGAGGGAGGAGGGAGGGGGGTTCTGGAGGGGGAGCATATGTAAACCCATGGCGGTTTCATGTCATTGTATGGCAAAACCAATTAAAAAAATAAATTAATTTAAAAAAAATAAAAAGAAAATATAGGCCCGCATGTTGATTATTATTGACAAAGTCATGATTATATCAGTGATTAAGAGCTGTCTATGGGACCTGGGCTTCCCCGGTGGCTCAGATAGTAAAGAATCCACCTGCAATGTGGGAGACCTGGGTTTGTTCAATCCCTGGGTTGGGAAGATTTCCCTGGAGGAGGGCGTGGCAACCCATTCCAGTATTAGCTTGGAAAATCCCCACAGACAGAGAAGCCTGACGTGCTGCAGTCCATGGGGTCGCAAAGAGTCGGACATGACTGAGCGACTAAGAACATGGGACCCAGGTGGATCCCCTGGTGGCTCAGACGGTAAAGAATCTGCCTACAGTGTGGGAGACCAGGGTTTAATCCCTGGTAGGGAAGGTTCCCTGGAGAAGGGAATGGCAACCCACTCCAGTATTTTTGCCTGGAGAATCCCACGGACAGGAGAGCCTGGCAGGTTACAGTCCACGGGGTCGAAAGAGTCGGACTCAACTGAACCGCTAACATGCACAGTACGTGGGACTTGGATAGACAAGTGGCTGGATTCTAAGCTAATTGGTCAAGTTTCCATTCAAAATGCAGTCCTGTTTTGAAAGTAGTCTGTCATCTTTGTTTGGAGAAATGTCTCTCCTTTTCACACTTGCACACCTTTCCCGCTGTTAGTCCAGGCTTCCCTTCCTTAAGGTATCTAGACAATCTTGTTGCTGCCTTCTGTTCTGTTTCTTGCGTATATATAAAAACACCATCGGATTGGGGCCAGCACGCCCACCTATTCCATGCCCACGCCACCGCCTATGGGATGGCCCTTGGTGCCAAACTGCACAAGATTACTGAAGTTTCAGTGCTTATTCCTCTGGATCTTAAAAAATATTTCTAGCTTCCTAGGTCTAATACCACAAAACCTCCTGGGCAAATAATTTTCACGTATATGTTAGGGAAAGTCTATTTATAGAATGCTGAGTATAAGTCATTGAAATCAAAATTTTTAAAGGCTTATAACCAAAAGTGGAGTTAAGAAACCCTATAATCCACCTCCATGTATTTAACAGTTTTGCCCACGTTTGAAGTTTATATCATAGAAATTCTTCCATACAGCGAAATCTTAGTTGTAAAATCTGCTAAGATCTAAAATAAAGCTATTGGAAATAACTTCTTGAACAATAAGAAACTTTATTTTCTTCTCTTGTGTTTGCCTTTTAAAATAATAAAAATCATTTACGAAATGCTTTCTGGGCTGTCCTGACTCTCACGTGATTTTTTATTATTCTTTAGGATTCTCAGTAAAGCAACTCTTTTGTAAGGGCCCATGTTACCAAACATAGAGTTGTGCTAGGTTTAGACCTGCTTTGGATGCCGATGGTGGGGTGTGAAGTTCATTATGCGCTCAGACCACTACAGCGACCTTGCTGGTCATCAGCTCTGTAAAAGGCAATCTGCTCAGCTGACTGCTCAGTCAGAATATCATTTCCTTCATCAAACAACGCAGAGAGGATAGTTGCTTTATCCATGAAATATATATTTAGTATAAATAGTAAGCATAACTCTGCATCTCTGAGCGGATGAAAAATGATCTGTTTACTCGGAGAACATCAAACCAGCATACAGATCTCAATGAAAAGGGTGAGAAAAAGGACTTGAAAGACTCTCTTATGACCAGGCTGGTAGAATGCGTCAGCTAAATCATCTCCTACCCCACAGCCCTCCCCTCACTGTCAGACCTAATCCTCCCCTTCCTCTCCTCCTCTCTGGAGGCTGCGGCAAAGATAACTTAGCTGCCCTTGCACAAAACCAAGATATCACCCCTTCTCCCATTTCAGGAGCAGGACTGCCCGATCCTTCCCCAGCACCCACCCTCCCTCACGTGGCAGAGCCAGGCAAGCTGCTTCGCCCTTCACTTGGAGACCCTCCCCCTTCCCCAAGCCCTGGAATTCTTTGGCTTCTGGGCAGTTATTCACTGATTTCTTGATGGTTTGTTTTGCTCTCTTCCCAGAAGATACTTATCCAAAAAAAATCATATAAAATAAACAAAGGTGAGGAGATACCTCAAAATATATTGAAAATACATGAAGAACTTAGGGAGTTGCTTTATCTCAGGACCCTGAAATTAGTTTCTGAGCTGCATCCTTGCCTGACCTCAGGGAGTTAAGGTCTACAAGCAGGATTAGAGTGGTGCAGGCAGAGAGAGATTAGACATGCTCAGGGACAAAAACAAGCAAAGGAAACAGGGCGATGCTTCCAGGCATGGATTAATTTAATTTTCTGGGAGGGAGGAAGGGATTGTTTAAGGGCTTAAACCCATGGGGGTGTCTCAGATGCTGATGAAGTTTGACATTTCATGTTGTTTTTCTTTTTTGACAGATCTACATAGATGAGCAGAAAAATGACTTATTATCTCTTCTGGGAAGGAAAGACTATAGGAGTTTATTTTAATAATTTAAATCCTCTTTCCATAAAATACTCTTTACACAGACTATACCTTTTAAGCTCATTGTCAGGGAGAGGCTGATATTCAGTGTGACTTCAGCTCAGAACTCAATAATTAATTCCTTAGAGACAATAGAATGTTTAACCACTGGATGTTTACTTGAGACATTGCTAATGAAAAATATTCTAAGCCTCCCAATTTTACAATTTACAGGTGGAATGAGAGAGTGTTCAATTAGGGGAAGATATTGGAATATTGAACAATAGAAATGGGAGTTTGCTTATGAATAAGATAAACTCTAAGCTATGAGGGGCTGGGGTAAAGTTTGGGGGTCATGATGGAGGACATTAACAGGATCATTTAGGAAAGCCAGCTCTGAGGAAGGGCACTGGGCAAACTTGGGGCAGCCTAAGGTCTTCTCCTGGGTCTTCTCCCGGCAGCTGTGACCTTCACCTCAGGGACTGGCTCTGTTTCTAGAGGTTCGGAGGAGGAGGGAGGCAGTTTGAGAAGCCATAGGAGCTGCGGCGGTTAGAGGACTTTATCCAAACATTTTATTTTTTTATTATTTTTTTTAAATTTTGGATGATATCATTCTTTTTTTTTTTAATTTTCTTTACTTTATTGTGTTGGTTTTGCCATATAATGACATGAAACCGCCATGGGTTTACATATGCTCCCCCTCCAGAACCCCCCTCCTTCCTCCCTCCCGATTCCCTCCCCCTGGGACATCTCGGTGCACCAGCCCTGAGCATCAATCCTGGGCTGGCGATTGATTTCACATATGATAACTAACATGTTTCAATGCCATTCTCCCATATCATCCCACCCTTGCCCTCTTCCACAGAGTCCACGAGTCTGTTCTATACATCTGCGTTCCTTTTGCTGTCTCACATGCAGGGTTCTCGCTGCCATCTTTCTAAATTCCATATATATGCGTTAGTATACTGTATTGTTGTTTTTCCTTCTGGCTTACTTCACTCTGGATAATAGGCTCCAGTTCCGTCCACCTGAGTAGAACTGATTCAAATGAATTTTTTTTTAATGCTGAGTAGTATTCCATTGTGTATATGTACCACAGCTTTCTTATCCATTCGTCCGTTGATGGGCATCTAGGTTGCTTCCATGTCCTGGCTATTATAAACAACTCGGCGATGAACACTGGGGTACACGTGGCTCTTTCAATTCTGGTTTCCTCGGTGTATATGCCCAGCAGTGGGATTGCCGGGTCATATGGCAGGTCTATTTGCAGCTTTTTAAGGAACCTCCACACTGTTTTCCATAGTGGCTGTACTAGTTTGCATTCCCACCAACAGTGTAAGAGGGTTCCCTTTTCTCCACATCCTCTCCAGCATTTATTGCTTGTAGACTTTTGGATGGCAGCCATTCTGACTGGTGTAAAGTGGTACCTCATTGT
>ML661888.1:6835821-6883834 GCA_007570785.1 Antilocapra americana | reverse complement strand
CTCTAGGAGTTTTATAGTTTCTGGTCTTATGATTAGATCTTTGATCCTTATCCAAACATTTTAAAACTAAGTGGTGTCCTCACAACCCCAGACACCTGAAAAGAAGGTTCCTATCTGTGCAAGAACTCAGAATTTTTAAACAAGGTCCTAAACACACACACAAAGATGGGTAGGAAATTTTTTATTTTGTCAAGGCTAAACTAGGAATGCTTATTAAGCAATTCAGACAAAGAATACAAAGAGAAGAAAAGTGAACACAGATCACAAGGACTTACTAACTCAGCTACAGGGGCTCAGTCTAACGCCCTAATTTAAATGATAATGTTTTTTCCCTTGACACTCTCAGTCAGAAACACCACTGGCTACTTAACTAAGGCTTAGTGATACTTCTCTGGTCACAGGAAAGGCAGGTCGGTACCCCCTGCTCCTCAGAGACCATTCACCCCCAGCACCTCCCAGCGCTGTGGCTTTATGAGGAATACAACAGGAGATGCTCAAACCCCGTGTGCTCCTGTCAGTCACGTATCTGGCCCAGTGGCTTTGTATCCTGCAAGGAAAAGTAACAACTGTTCTCAAAAGTGACTGCAAGCAGGTAATACAGGGAAATCCCTGGAGAAAGAGAACCAGGCATGGCTTTCTTGACATAAGGGAAACCATTTTTGGTCTGAGCCATTTTGTGATCTAATTTGGGCCACAATGCTCATCTTTGAAAAGGTCTCAATAATTAATAATCTTAAGGCAACAGAAGAATGCAGAAACAAACAACTGTTATCCAGCAAGAAAAGCAACCACAGCAAAAATAATATGTCAGTTGGCAGGACTCCCAGTTCTGTTGCCATGGTAAAGATTAGCTCAAAGCTCTCAACCACTAGATTAACTGTAACCTACTACAGCCATGAAATCAGAAAATGCTTGCTCCTTGGAAGAAAAGCAACGACTAACCTAGACAGCATATTAAAAGCAGAGACATTACTTTGCTAACAAAGGTCCATCTAGTCAAAGCTATGGTTTTCCAGTAGTCATGTATGGATGTGAGAGTTGGATGGTGAAGAAAGCTGAGCTCTAAAGAATTGATGCTTTTGAACTGTGGTGCTGGAGAAGACTCTTGAGAGTCCCTTGGACTGCAAGGAGATCCAATCGGTCCATCCTAAAGGAGCTCAGTCCTGGGTGTTCATTGGAAGGACTGATGTTGAAGCTGAAAGTCCAGTATTTGGCCACCTGAGGCGAAGAGCTGACTCATTGGAAAAGACCCTAATGGTGGGAAATATTGAGGGAAGGAGGAGAAGGGGATGACAGAGGATGAGATGGCTGAAGGGCGTCATCAACTCGATGGCCATGGGTTTGGGTGGACTCCAGGAGTTGCTGATGGACAGGGAGGCCTGGCGTGCTGCGGTTCATGGCGTTGCAAAGAGTTGGACACGGCTGAGCGACTGAACTGAAGGGATGATTATGTTGCCCTTTTCTGACCCTCATCACTTCAGTCAACTAAAACATGGACTCTGTCAACAGTCCAAGCTCCTTCATAAGACACTGCTTTGACAAAGAGCCCTGGTATTCTCCTTACTTGCCTCCAGTGCTAAATCCTTCCTTCACCCGATCTTTGGCTTGGTTGTGCCTTTTGGCTCAACAGCTACCAAGAGGCAGTTTTCAGGTAACATCTTTACAGGTAGGCGCTATAGGCAGCTGGCTGCTCCAGTTCAAGGCTCCTTACTCCCTCAAGTTTTATTCATTTGCTTCTTTTTCAAATAGCTTTATTGAAGCACAGCTTATATACAGTAAACTGTACATATCTAAAATGTACACTTTGATATGTTTTGGCATATGTGTACAATCACAAAACCGTCATCACGATCAAGACACCAAACATGTCCATCATCCCCAAAAGTCTCCTTGTGCCATTTTGTAACCCCTCCCTCCTGTCCCTTCCCATAAATGCAAGTTTACTTTGCATTTTCTAAAGTTTCACATAAACAGTGTCATATGATATATGCCCTTTTGGTCTAACTCCTTCCACTTGGCATTTTTTTTTTTTATTAATTCATACTGTTACAAGTATCAGTAGCTCAATCCTTTTTGTTACTCAATTAAGTTTTCCTACACACCCTGCTAAAGCTTTTAATCCCACCCTGAAACTCCTCTTTGGGTCAAGAAAAGTTTTTCATATTTAATTTGCCACACTTAAAAAGGCAAACCTCTATGCAAAATGCGTCACTTGGCAACTTCCTTGAGAGTCTGGTGGCAGCCAGCTGTGAATCTGATGCAAGTAGGGGCAGGGCTCCCAGGGAAGAAGAGAAACTCTGCTTCTGATCTCAAGGGCTTGGAGGACAGTAGAGTGCTTGGTTCTTCCATGTTTTTCCAAATCTATTGTTAATTCACACCATCTAGGGATTGTTTACTTCACATATTTCTTCTTGCTGATTAACTAGAGTGTGACTTGGATCATTTTTTTCAATAATAAAGGTGGACAAACTATTAATCTTTTGATCCTAGTAAAACAATCTTACTTCTTAGATTAATGTGGAAGAAAGGTCATACATAAATAAGTGGGGAAAAGTAAAATACAAACATGAATATTTCAAGATACTGACTTACTATGTGTATTTAAATAATTTACATGTACTTGCAATCCCTTAATACTAACATACTTAGAAACATTTTTAAACAGAATTTATTAAAATATTTCCAAGTCTTAGAAATACCTACACTATAACAGAAAAATTTACCTGTCCAAGATACGCTTTTTGATCCCAGACAGCCTACTTAGATTCAGCTAAATGGAAAGATTATTCTGCATCCCTTTATTAAGATGAAAACTGGATATTTTTAAAAATTGATATCCTTATTATCCAAAACTATTTACCAAATATACGTAGCATGTCTGCTATTTTGAGCAAATGAAGTCAAGTTGGGTTAAATGTGCATGAGGCCCTGAGGACCACTTCAAGACCATTACCTTCCCTTGATGGGAACATTTTTCATCCCTCAGCAAAGCAAGGGGCTTGGCAGGGAACAGGAAAGAGCCATCTTGCATAAAGAAAGAGCTTGTAGTTAAAGAAAATTTGGGAAACTTAAAGCCAAACTTGTTTCCAAGTTTCCAGAGGGCAGTGCAGCCCTCCTGTGTCCTTGGCGAGTGAAGGGCTTCCCTCCACCAGTGCCTGGGATCTGATGCTTCCCTGAGACCACACAGGCAGGTCTGCTTGTCCTGGAAACCACGCCCTGGAAATCAAGAGAGCCAGGCCAGCAGATTTGATCAGAGGGGTCAGGTGAGTGGCAATTTCACCTAGAAATGTAGCCTCACACGCACATTGAAGGTTTCAGAAACAATTCATCCATCAAGTGCTGACTCTACAATCAGCCCGACCACAAGCCAGCAGAGAATAGATCGTGCCTTTCACTGAATACCCATCCTTTCTTGTCTCAAAAGCCTTCAGCTCAATACCCTTCTAGAAGAAAGAGTCTTTTGTTTTCATTTGAGGTACATGAGCTTATCTTATCTTTCAGGAGCCAAAAGGAGATTCATAGCCTAGGAATCATAACTGATATCCCCATGTAGTTATTTTTTAATAATTAAAAGCCAATGTAACAATTTAGTACACTTGGCAACTATGACATCTTCGATTTATTTTTTCCTTTTTAAAAAAAAATTATTGAAATATAGTTGATTTACAATGTTGTGTTAGTTTCAGTTGTACAGAAAAGTGATTCAGTTATACATATATATGTACAGCTTTTGTACGTTCTCTTCCATTATATTTTATTACAAGATATTGAGCATAGCTCGTGTGCTATATAGCAGGTCCTTGTTGGTTACCTATTTTCTGTATAGTAATGTGACTATTTTAATCCCAGATTCCTAATTTATCCTTCCCTCCTATCTTTTTCCTTTTTTTAAAAAAAGCACCTAGATCTTCTTAAGTTTCTGAAGACATCAGCAAAAAAAAAAAAAAAAAGGTATGTAAATGATTGTATTTACATGATATTATGAAAAAGACAAAACTATAGGAACAAAAAGACCAGTAGTTGCCAGGGATTAAGTGTGGAGAGAGCGGTGATCAAAACTATAGCAGGCAGGGGTAGTGGAGGGCGTGCAGCTGTCCTTGATTTTGGCGGCAGTCACAAGACTTTACACGTGCGTCAAAAATCTTAGAACAGTACATCCCAAAATGTGAAGTCTTCTGTACATAAATTTAAAAAGGAAGTGCACTGAATCTCACTAAACTGGCTTCTATAAGAAACGGAGTTTGGAAAATGTCTTGCTGTACCGCACGGTCGCTGACCCCAAGGCAGCAAGGCGCGGGCGAAGCCGGAAGAAGGCTGGAGGGGCGCAGGGGCCGCGGCCACAGCCGCAGACGACCGTCCCGCTGACCCGGCGCCCTCGCCGGGCCGCCGCCGAAATGCGGACGCGAGGGCCTCTCGGGGAGCCCGCCCGGCCAGCGCAGCGAGCCATCTCCGCCCTGGCATAACCGGTACCCAGGGCCGCGGGCCGCGGGCCGGACGGCCTCCGCCTCGGCCTACAGGGAAGCAGTGGACGCAGAGGCTCGACTTCGATTCTTTTCTGTTGACACCTGGGGAAATCATTTACTTCTGTATTATTGTAATTAGAATCATCTTAATCGTCTTCTCAAATTATGCAATATACGGATATTAGGGCACATAGAGGATAGCAAGGTAGGTACCACTACACCCTTGTCCATTATTAACAGAACCCTTTAAGCCTTATTCCCAGCCCCCATCCAATCTTCTTTACCTTTCTTTTCCTAGGTAGACAGTTCAGTTCAGTTCAGTCGCTCAGTCGTGTCCGACTCTGCGATTCCATGAACCGCTGCACGCCAGGCCTCCCTGTCCATCACCAACTCCCGGAGTCCACCCAAACCCATGTCCTGGGTAGACACGTCTCAGCTAAAAAGATTTTATTAAAGGGATGTGTTGTTTTTTGTCCTGATGCACTTGACACTTACAAAAAAGTCAAACACCCACCCCATCAGTGGAAACTGATTAATCATCTTCGCATATCAGATTGTTTACTGGGAAAGCTGAACCGTCTTTGGAGTTTTTATTCACATCTGTGTCTCCAGAAGCTCTTCAGCCTGTTCCTGTGTTAGCAGCCAAAGACCTTTTCTCTTGGGTAGAAACTGCAAATTTGCTAGCTAATTAGCTAATTTGTTTCCATGCTTTATGAGCAGTGCTCATTTGTCCTTCCTCTTTCCCCAGATTCATGCTGCTTGATTCTCCTCCAGTTTGAACATCTTCCACTTCCCCCAAATAAGATGACTAGGGTCAGTTCATTGCCTACATATTTTTTTCGTGTGTGTGTGTGTGTGTGTGTGTGTTTAAAAAAAAGAGAGAAGGAATAACATGGCCTGGAATAGTTCTTTTGTAAGGATCTCTCTGAGAGAAGTAAATACTACTCTTTTTTAAGTATAGTAACTTTCCAACTGATGATAAGCAATGTTCACTAGATCAGTTTAGGGCGATATCTCTCAACCAATTAAAAGGAGCATCTTCTAGCTCTAAGTTAGATGTTCCTATAGGAATATCCTTTACCGTTCTACTGTTTGGTCAATAGAAACAAAGTACTTACAGGTCAACCAGCTGTTAATCCTCCTGGTCTTGTCTCTATCCTGTTTGGCAGCCGATTAAAGAAATAACTTCACAGTGAGATGTATAATGGCAGCAATGTTATCAGTACTTTTTAACATTCTCGAAACCATAATTTTTCCTTTCACTCTACCCCCAAAACAACTTAAAGTCTGAGTGAATATTTAAAGACCTGTTCTTATACAAGTGATCTATTAAGAGAGAAAACTGTTAGGCTTGTGAACAATAGGGTAATTTTGCTTCAGGTTAAATACTTGCAGTATCTTAGAAACTATTTGTTAAAAACAAATGACCTGAAGAATCGCTAAAACATCCGAGAGACTAATTTGAGTTCTAACAGTCTGTATTCTTTTCTCCAACTTCAGGGCTGGGATTGCATGTCTCCCTGGCCTCTGAATGCGTCACTGTAGCCTTGACTACAAGGGAGCCATTGATTCGAAACACAAAGCAGACCCAGGACCAGCCCTGAAAAACAGACACCCTGCACCTGACTCAAATCTCTCCTGGACCTGGGCAAATGGGCTTTAGGCTACTCTAAACTCAATCTGACAAGTTGCTCACAGTGAATAATTCCATGAGTTTTAGAATTTTTTTTTTTAAAGTACCAACTTGTAAAAACCTTCTACAATGATGTCAGCATACACACATTCTTTTTGTTGGGTGACCCAGCAGCAGATTAGAGGATATTTAACTAAGCTTCAAAACTCCCTGGCATCTCAATAACCTTTTGAACCAAGATTATTCTGACCGTAAAAGAATATAGTCCAAGCTGATTTCCTACCATGGGTAGTTAAGAAAAATATTCAAATATGTGCTGACATAATTAAATAGTGAAAAAATTATATGGGAAAGACAGAAAATTGGAAAACAAGCATGATATTCCACCAGCTTCTTCAGTTTTCTTAAATTGGTTTCGCACTGGATTTTTTTTCATACTTATGAATTTCTAGGATCTAAAATTGAAAGCATTTGTAACATCTTTTATCAGCAATAAATAGTAATAATCTTTCAAAAATATTATAATCCCCAAATGTGTACAGCTATGGCAACCCACTCCAGTATTCTTGCCTAGAGAATTCCGTGGACAGAGGAGACTGATGGGCTGCTGTCCATGGGGTGGCACAGAGTCAGACATGACTGAAGCGATCTGATCAGTGTCAAATTCTTCATCCAGTTGTCAAGCATCAATACCCAGAACTTGAGCATGATAGTCTCATAAGGCTATTTTATTTGGCAGAAAGCGAAAAACTAAAAAGCCTCTTGATGAAGGTGAAAGAGGAGTGAAACTGTTGGCTTAAAACTCAACATTCAGAAAACAAAGATGGTGACATCTGGTCCCATCACTTCCTGGCAAATAGATGGGGAAAGAATGGAGAGCCTTATTTGGGGAGGCTTCAAAATCACTGCAGACGGTGACTGCAGCCATGAAATTAAAAGACGCTTGCTCCTTGGAAGAAAAGTTATGACCAACCTAGACAGTATATTAAAAAGTAGAGACATTACTTTGACAACAAAGTTCTGTCTAGTCAAGGCTATAGTTTTTCCAGTAGTCAAGTATGAATGTGAGAGTTGGACGGTGAAGAAAGATGAGTGCTGAAGAATTGATGCTTTTGAACTGTGGTGTTGGAGAAGACTCTTGAGAGTCCCTTAGACATCAAGGAGATCCAACTAGCCTATTCTAAAGGAAATCAACCCTGAATATTCATTGGGAGGACTGATGCTGAAGCTGAAGCTCCAATATTTTGGCCACCTGATTGAAGCTCCAATATTTGGCCACGAAGAACTGACTGATTAAAAAAGACCCTGATGCTGGGAAAGACTGAAAGCAGGAGAAGAAGGGGACGACAGAGAATGAGATGGTTGGATGGCATCACCGACTCAATGGACATGAGTTTGGGTAAACTCCGGGAGTTGGTGATGGACAGGGAAGCCTGGAGTGCTGGAGTCCATGGGGTTACAAAGAGTCAGACATGACTGAGCGACTGAACTGAAGTGAAGATTAATACATTTTGTCAATATTAAATATAAGTTTTAGGGTTAAATATAAATTTTCTTTTATCTATTGGTGAAAGAATAATACATAGAGCATAAATCATTGTTATTTGGCAGAGTCTTCATAGTTTAGCTTCAGAAAGCACACGGAGACAAACATATAATTCAATAAAGCATCAATTTGAACCTTCAATGACTCACAAAACAAGTACAAATGCTTTTGCATAGCATTCAAGGCTACCAACGTTTGCACCCTGCTTCCTCATTGCAACTACTCCATCATGCACTTTTAAATATAAAATGCCGAAGATTGCTCAATTTTTTTAATTCAGCACTCATTCATTTTTTTGTTATAAAATTCTTAAAAAGCCAGGCACTTTTTCAACACTGGAAATAGATCAGCGAACAAAACAGATAAAAGTGTGTACTACTATGGACCTCACATTCTAATGCATAGAGAATCAGTTCAGTCATTCGGTCATGTCCGACTTTTTGCGACCCCATGGACTGCAGCACGCCAGGCCTCCCTGTCCATCACCAACTCTTGGAACTTAGTCAAACTCATGACCATCATGTTGGTGATGCCATCCAACCACCTCATCCTCTGTCATCCCCTTCTCCTTGAGGAGAGAGAATGGCAATAAATAAATGATCAATTCATAACATTCTTTTTTTCAAATCACATTTTTCACCTGTAGCTACCATTAAAGGATAATTATCCCTCAAAATAAAAACTTTTATATTGATATAAAATAAACACATGATAAATATTCTATTTAGCTAAATAAATGATGGTACCATGTAGATGTTATAGGAGAAGCCAAAAAGCAGACTTATTTACAAACTAGAAATATTGAAATGAATGTGCAAATGGGAGCAAACCTGGTTTTTCCAGAAGGGCCTGGGAGGAAAGCCAAGTGAACCTCTAAGAAAAGACTTAATGTGCATGACTGCAGATAAGAGTTACCTTGCACTGTAGCAGGTTGGATGGTAGTCCCCAAAAAGATGTGTCCCTGTATTAGCTCCTAGCAACTATAAATGTTAATTTATTTGGAAAGAGGGTCTTTGCAGATGTAATTAAGGAGCTTCACCTGAAGAGGTCAGCTGGGATTACCAGGGTGTGCCCTTGGTCCAGGGACAAGCATTCTTATGAGACACACAGAGGAGACTGGCAGACGGAAGGGCAGAAGGCAGTGTGGCATCGGAGGCAGGAGTGCCCTGGAGCCGCCAACTTCAGAGAGACAAGGGGCAGAACCTCCAGAGAGCCTTCGAAGGGAGAGGGCCCTGCGGCACGTTGGTTTCAGGCCTCTGGCCTCCAAAATTATGGGAGAATAAATTTCCATTGTTTTATGCCACCGAGCTTATGACAGTTTGTTAACGCAGCCTGGGAAACTAAGGCACATTGCAACAAGTCACCGCCAGTTTGCAAAGTTGTAGAGCAGGTCTCAGAATGAGATGACTGAAAGGATCTTTCTCTAGAGCATAACTTTCCAATGATGCACAATTTTGGCAGACAGACTTTGCCCTGAAATAGCCTTCCCTATGCCTTCCCTGCCCATCAGAACCCTATTCATCCTTAGAAGCTAAGCTCAAATGCCATCATTTGTTTCTTAACGAATTTCTATTGAATATTTTAAAATCCATCCAACTAGAATGGACTGCTCTACTAATAACTCCTTTTGACACTTAAGCATGCCCCTTTATCTGTATTTCTCAGGTACTGTAGTGTCCTAGCAGGACACCGTGTACACAGCAGGTTCTCACTAATTGTTTGGAGAAGTGGAGTTGAGCTGAGAAGAGCTTGTCCTACAGAGGCCAACGGGAAAACTGGATCACTTCCAGCGGTAACTGACCAGTCTTTCTCCAGGCTTGTCGTGTCCAAGCGTAAAGTTATAAAGAGAGTCCCATAGCCACAGCATCTGACCATATAATTGTGCATGCAGCCAGTGCGTCCGTTACCTAGCAAGAGGCTTGGTCCTTTTAGAAAACCAGCATCTAAGGCATGGGGTTGGAGGGGTGACATGACAATAGCTTTAATGATAAAATACCTTAAGGATAACTTTCCTTTTATCTCTCTGAGGATTCACTTAGAGCAGATTTAATGAGGTAGCATTTTATATACATATATGCATATATATATATATGTTTGAAACTCACTTGCAGACACAGTTCAAATTGTTTTCCTGGCAAACACTTTCAAACCTCTGTATAACAGTAGTTGCAAAAAGATATTGCAACTCTGTTGCAAAGAGATCAAATGCAACTTGATGCAACTCAGTAGATGCAAAGAGTAGTTGCAAATATCCAACAAATATTCCCCAATCTCAGTCCTGTAACACTGAGCTGTTAACACTGATTTGTCTAAGAGTTATAACACTGTCTGTCCAAGACCCAAGAGCTGTGACCCACCGAGGGCTTTAAAGTCCGTCACTCCAAATCTTTGTTGTAAAGAGACAAAAACCAAGGAGCATCCACTCTCGTGACAGTCCCTTTCACCTGGCACCCTTCCCACTCTCACATAGAAAGTGGACTTCTCCTCAGGGGACATTTATGGAAATGAAGATTACATGATGACTTAGAGATCAATGGAGTAGAATATAGAGACCCAGAAATAAACCCATGCACACACCTGATTAATCTATGGTAGAGTAGGCTAGATTACACAACAGAGAAAAGACAGTCTCTTTAGCAAGTTGAATTGGGACAACGGGACAGTCACACGTAACTCAGTGAAGTTAGAGCACTGCTTCACCCCAGACACAAAAATAAACGCAAAGTGGCTGAAGGGCTTAAATACAAAACAGGACACCGTAAAACTCCTAGGAGAGAGTATAGGGAAAATGTTCTCTGATATCAACTGCAGGAATGTTTCCCTTACGTCAGTCTATCAAGGTAAAAGAATTAAAAGCAAAAATAAACACATGGAATCTCATTAAACTTAAAAGCTTTTGCACAGCAAAGGAACCTGTCAACAAAACAAAGACAACCTACAGAATGGGAAAACAATATTTTCAAATGATGGAACTGACAAGAGGATGATATCCAAAATATAAACAGCTCATGCAATTCAATATCAAAAACAAACAAACAAACAAACAATCCAATCGGAAAATGAACAGAAGATTTGAATAGACATTTTTCCAAAGAATACATACAGATTACTAACAAATACCTGAGAAGATGCTCAACATTGCTAATTATTAGGGAAATACAAATAAAAACCACAATGAAATATCACCTCACACCTGTCAGAATGGCTATCAGCAAAAAGTCTATAAAAAACAAATGTTGTTAATAGGACGTGGAGAAAAAGGAACCCTGCTACCCTGTTGATGGGATGAAGTTGGTGCAGCCACTATGGAGGCCATTAAAGAGGTTCCTTAAAAACTAAAAGTAGAGGTACCATATGACCCAGCAATCCCACTCCTGGGTATATATCTATAAAAAAACAGAAACAATAATCTGAAAAGACACACACAACCCAAAGTTCACAGCAGCACTATTTTCAGTTGTCAAGATATGGAACCAACCCTAGTGCCCAGCAAAAGACGAATGTATAAGGGTGTGTAAATACCTGGGCTGCCCAGGTGGTGCTACTGGTAAAGAATCCACCTGCCAGTGCAGTAGACACAGGAGACTCGGGTTCAGCTCCTGGGTGAGGAAGATGCCCTGGAGGAGGGCATGGAACCCACTCCAGTATTCTTGCCTATACAATCCCATAAACAGAGGATCCTGGTGGGCTACAGTCCATAGGGTCACAAAGAGTCAGACACAAAGGAAGCAATTTCTTGCACACACACACAAACACACAAATATATATACATATACATATATACATATACATATATATATATATATACATATATATAATATTTTAGATATTAGTTCAGCTCAGTTCAGTCACTCAGTCATGTCCCACTCTGCGACCCCATGCACTGCAACACGCCAGGCCTCCCTGTCCATCATCAACTTCCAGAGTTTTCTCAAACTCATGTCCATCAAGATGGTGATGCCATCCAACCATCTCATCCCCTGTCATCCCCTTCTCCTCTTGCCTTCAATCTTTCCCAGCATCAGGGTCTTTTCAAATGAGTTAGCTCATCACATGAGGTAGCCAAAGTATTGGAGTTTCACCTCCAGCATCTGTCCTTCCAATGAATGTTCAGGACTGATCTCCTTTAGGATGGACTGGTCAGATCTCTTTACAGTCCAAGGGGCTCTCAAGAGTCTTCTCCAACACCACAGTTTAAAAGCATCAATTCTTCGGCGCTCAGCTTTCTTTATAGTCCAACTCTCACATCCATACATGACTACTGGAAAAACCATAGCCTTGACTAGATGGACCTTTATTGGCAAAGTAATGTCTCTGCTTTTTAATATGCTGTATAACTTGCTCATAGTTTTTCTCCCAAGGAGCAAGTATCTTTTAATTTCATGGCTGCAGTCACCATCTGCAGTGATTTTGGAGCCCAAAAATATAAACTCTGTCACTATTTCCACTGTTTACCAGTCTATTTGGCATGAAGTGGTGGGACACAAAGTCATGATCTTAGTTTCTTGAATGTTGAGCTTTAAGCCAACTTTTTCACTCTCCTCTTTCACTTTCATCAAGAGGCTCTTTAGGTCTTCTTTGCTTTCTGCCATAAGGGTGGTGTCATCTGTGTATCTGAAGTTATTGATATTTCTCCTGGCAATCTTGATTTCAGCTTGTGGATCATCCAGCCCAGCGTTTCTCATGATGTACTTTGCATATAAGTTAAATAAGCAAGGTGACAATATACAGCCTTGACGTACTCCTTTTCCTATTTGGAAACATTCTATTGTTCCATGTCCAGTTCTAACTGTTGCTTCCTGACCTGCATACAGGTTTCTCAAGAGGCAGGTCAGGTGATCTGGTATTCCCATCTCTTGAAGAATTTTCCACAGTTTGTTGTAGTCCATACAGTCAAAGGCTTTGGCATAGTCAATAAAGTATAAGTAGATGTTTTCTGGAACTTTCTTGCTTTTTCAATGATCCATTGGATGTTGGCAATTTGATCTCTGGTTCCTCTGCCTTTTCTAACTCCAGCTTAAACATCTGGAAGTTCACAGTTCACATAGTGTTGAAGCCTGGCTTAGAAAATTTTGAGTATTACTTTGCTAGCTTGTGACATGAGTGCAGTTGTGAGGTAGTTTGAACATTCTTGGCATTGCCCTTCTTTCAGATTGAAATGAAAACTGACCTTTTCCAGTCCTGTAACCACTGTTGAGTTTTCCAAATTTGCTGGCATATTGAGTGCAGCACTTTCACAGCATCATCTTTTAGGATTTGAAATAGCTCAACTGGAATTCCATCACCTTCACTAGCTTTGTTCGTAGTGATGCCCACTTGACTTCACATTCCAAGATGTCTGGCTCTAGGTGAGTGATCACACCATCAAGATTATCTGTGTCATGAAGATCTTTTTCTGTATAGTTCTTCTGTGTATTCTTGCCACCTCTTCTTAATATCTTCTACTTCTGTTAGATCCATACCATTTCAGCCCTTCATTGTGTCCATCTTTGCATGAAATGTTCCCTTTGTATCTCTAATTTTCTTGAAGAGATCTCTAGTCTTTCCCATTCTATTGTTTTCCTCTATTTCTTTGCACTGATCACTGAGGAAGGCTTTCTTATGTCTCCTTGCTATTCTTTGGAACTCTGCATTCAAATGGGTATATCTTTCCTTTTCTCCTTTGCTTTTCACTTCTCTTCTTTTCTCAGCTCTTTGTAAGGCTTCCTCAGACAACCATTTTTCCTATGTGCATTTATTTTTCTTGGGGATGGTCTTGCTTCCTGTCTCCTGTACAATGTCACAAATCTCCATTCATAGTTCATCAGGCATTCTATCTATCAGATCTAATCCCTTTAATCTATTTCCCACTTCCACTGTATAATTGTAAGGGATTTGATTTAGGTCATACCTGAATGGTCTAGTGGTTTTCCCCACTTTCTTCAATTTAAGTCTGAATTTGGCAATAAGGAGTTCATGATCTGAGCCACGGTCAGCTCTGGGTCCTGTTTTTGCTGACTGTATAGAGCTTCTCCATCTTTGGCTGCAAAGAATATAATCAATCTGATTTCGGTGTTGACCATCTGGTGATGTCCATGTGTAGAGTCTTCATTTGTGTTGTTGGAAGAGGGTGTTTGCTATGTTTGTTTTATCAAGATCAAGAGTGCGTTCTCTTGATAAAACTCTGTTAGCCTTTGCCCTGCTTTATTTTGTAAATATAAATACAAATTTGCCTGTTACTCTAGGTATCTCTTGACTTCTACTTTTGCATTCCAGTCCCCTATAATGAAAAGGACATCTTTTTTGGGTGTTAGTTCTACCAGGTCTTGTAGGTCTTCATAACACCATTCAACTTCAGCTTCTCAGAGTTGCTGATTGGGGCATAGACTTGGATTACCGTAATATTGAATGGTTTTCCTTGGAAACTGAATAGAAATCATTTTGTCATTTTTGAGATTACATCCAAGTACTGCATTTTGGACCCTTTTGTTGACATTGATGCCTACTCCATTTCCTCTAAGGGATTCCTGCCCACGGTAGTAGATATAATGGTCATCTGAGTCAAATTCACCCATTCCAGTCCATTTTAGTTCACTGATTCCTAGAATGTCGAGGTTCACTCTTGCCATCTCCTGTTTGACCACTTCCAATTTGCCTTGATTCATGGACCTAACATTCCAGGTTCCTATGCAATATTTCTCTTTACAGCATCGGACCTTGCTTCCAGTCCCATCCACAACGGGGTGTTGTTTTTGCTTTGGTTCTGTCTCTTCATTCTTTCTGGAGTTATTTCTCCACTGTTACTCCAGTAGCATATTGGGCACCTACCGACCTGGGGAGTTTATCTTGTAGTGTCCTATCTCTTTGCCTTTTCATACTGTTTATGGGGTTCTCAAGGCAAGAATACTGAAGTGGTTTGCCATTCCCTTCTCCAGTGGACCGCATTTTGTCAGAACTCTCCACCATGATCCGTTCATCTTGGGTGGCCCCACACAGCATGGCTTCGTTTCATTGAGTTAGACAAGGCTGTGGTCCATGTGATCAGATTGGTTAGTTTTCTGTGATTGTGGTTTTCAGTCTGTCTGCCCTCTGATGGAGAAGGATAAGAGACTCATGGAAGCTTTCCTGAGGGGGAAACTGGGTCTTGTTCTGATGGGCGGGGCCATGCTCAGTAAATCTTTAATCCAATTTTCTGTTGATGGGTGGAGCTGTGTTGCCTCCCTGCTATTTACCTGGAGCCAAACTGTGGTGGAGGTAATGAAGATAATGGCGACCTCCTTCAAAAGGTCCCCTGCACACACTGCTACACTCAGAGCCTCCCACCCTGCAGCACGCCCCCGCTGACCCAAGCCTCCACCGGAGACTCCTGGACACTCATAGCATGTCTGGGACAGTCTCCTGTTGGGTCACTGCTCCTCTCTCCTGGGTCCTGGTGCACGAGGTATTGGTTTTTGCCCACCAAGAGTCTGTTTCCCCAGTCCTGTGTAAGTTCTGGTGGCTCTGTGGTGGGTTAATGGTGACCTCCTCCAAGAGGGCTTATGCCAGACCCAGCTCTGCTGCACCCAGAGCCCCTGTCCCTGCAGCAGGCCACTGCTGACCCGTACCTGCAGGAGACGCTCAGACACAATTCTGTCTCAGTCTCTGTGGGGTCCCTGGGGCCTGGTGCACACAAGGTTTATTTGAGCCCTCTGAGTATCTCTGGTGGGTATGGGATTTGATTCTAAATGCAATTTCACCCCTCCTACCATATTGCTGGGGCTTCTCCTTTGCCCTTGGATATGGGTTATCTCCTCAAAGTTGCTCTAGAACTGCACAGCCGCATATATATATGGATATGTATGGATAAATGGATAACATTTATACATGGATAAGTGGATGGATAACATGGATAAATGTTATAAATCTAGAGATAATATGGATAACAACAACATGGATAAATCCAGAGAATATTTTGCTTAGTGAAGTCAGACAGAGAAAGACAAGTACTATGTGAGTCTCCTTATATGTGGAGTCTAGAATGTAATACAACTGAATCTACATACAAGATAGAAACAGACTCAGAGACATGGAAAATGATATTATAGTCACCAAAGGGGAGACAGACGGGGGAAGGACAAATTAATGGTATACGATTAATAGACACAAACTACCATATATAAAATAGCTAAGCACTATATATAAAAAGCCGCTGGAGGAGAACATGGCATCCCATTCTAGTATTCTTGCCTGGAGAAGCCCATGGATAGAGGAGCCTGGCAGGCTACGTTCCGCGGGGTCACAAAAGAGTCTGATACTACTGAGGCCCCTGGGCACAGCACGCATAGAACAGCACCACACAGCACAGGGCATTACACCCACCAGTCTCTAACAACCTAGAGTGGAGTATGTGTTGTTGTGGTTTAGTCGCTCCGCAGTGTCTGACTGTTGTGTGATCCCCTGGACTGTAGCTTGCCAAGCTTCCCTGTCCCTGGGATTTCTCAGGCAAGAATATTGGAGTGGATTGTCATTTCTTTCTCCAGGGGATCTTCCCAACCCAGGGATCGGACTCATGTCTCCTGCACTGCAGACAGCTTCTTTACCACTGAGCCATCTGGGAAGCCCAAAGCGGAACATAATCTGCAAAATACTGACTGCACACTTGCTGTTGTTCAGTCGCCAACTTGTCCAACTCTGCGAGCTCATGGACTGCAGCACGCCAGGCTCCCCTCTCCTTCACTATCTCCTGGCGTTTGCTGAGATTGATGTCTATTGAGTCGGTGAGGCCATCCAACCATCTTATCCTCTGCCCCCCTTCGCCTTTTGCCTTCAATCTTTCCCAGCATCAGTCTTTCCCAGTGACTTGGCTCTTCACATCAGGTAGCCAACATATTGCAGTTTCAACATCAGCATCAGTCCTTCCTATGAATATTCAGGGTTGATTTCCTTTAGGACTGACTGGCTACCTGAAACTAAAACAGTATGGTAAATCAGCTATACTTCAACTTTTAAATTGTATTGTGGGAAAAAAAAAAAGATTAGGTGATATCTGGGGAGCATTCTCAGACTTTTCTTTCAGGACTTTCAATAAATGAAACCAAAACCAGTAAATTGGAATTACTGTACAAATAAGATACACTTCAAACTAATCTCAAATATTAATTTTACTGGGCCATTATTTTTACTGAAGCAAAACATTATATTTAACCTCCCAGAAAACTCATTTGAACCAGAATTACACATATTATCTTCATTTTACAGCTGAGGAAATTTGAGAATTAGTTCATATACGAGACAGCCTCCCCCCTCCCCCACACTCCCAGTTCCTCTAGGACAGATATTCACCTCTGAGTTTCTAGTACCTGCAAAGGGCAAACCAAATAGTCGATGATCAAAAAGATTGTTTAACTGAAATAAAAGATACATAATTTGCCCCAAAAGAGCATAACTAGGACATAATTCTCCTGATTTGTTTATCTACAAGAGTGTGTCTGTAATTGCACAGTCTGTGATCACATTACTATGGTTATTATTACAGGAACCATGCTTATCCTCCTCTTACATTTAGATCAGACATGAGCAGCCCTTCTGCTTTCAAAACCATTCTCCTCTTCTCTGGCCCACTTATTTTCCTTGTTTGTTTAACTCCATACATTTCCTTTAACCTGGATAAATTTAATTTCTTAATAGGTTCTTTCCAATTTATTGCCTTTTCAGACTGCACTTTCCTGCATCACTTTGTCAACAAAGGTCCGTCGAGTCGAAGCTATGATTTTTCCTGTAGTCATGTATGGTTGTGAGAGTTGGACCATAAAGAAGGCTGAGTGCCAAAGAATGGATGCTTTTGAACCGTGGTGTTGGAGAAGACTCTTGAGCATGCCTTGCACTGCAAGGAGAGCAAACCAGTCCATCCTAAAGGAGATCAACCTTGAATATTTATTGGAAGGTTTGATGCTGAAGCTCCAAAACTTGGCCACCTGACATGAAGAGCCAACTCACCGGAAAAGACCCTGATGCTGAGAAAGATTGAAGGCAAAAGGAGAAAAGGGTGGCAGAGGATGAGATGGTTAGATAGCATCGCTGACTCAGTGGACATGAATTTCAGCAAACTCTGGAGACAGTGAAGTTGCCGTCCATGGGGTCACAAATAGCCAGACATGACTCAGCAACTGACCAACAACAAAACAGTTTCTTTATTTTTTCTCACAGCTCAACTTTCTTTTCTTCTTTGTATGCGTATGAATAAAATAAATAAGCTGACTAGCTTGTTTCCTTTTCTTCCTTCATACTAATCCCTTCTCAAATCCTACCTTTCCTAGGAGCCAACTTTAGTTGCCTTAAAATTTCCAGGGTCCACTGAGCAATGCCGAGCCCCCTTGCTTTCTGACGCATGAAGATCTCCTTTGCCTTGAGTGAGTCCTGTCTTTCCTCTGTGCCTTGCCTGTGTCACATTTAGACTGTGAACCCAACAGACTCGGAATGTAAGTGACGCTGCGTCCAGCATCAACATGAAAACTGTCATTAGCAGCTAGGACTGTAACATTTGGAATTTTAATTAACTTGCAGGCAATTGCATTAATACAGTTATATTAAAACTCTCTTGGAACATATTTGACTCATTTTAATCACTGCTGAAGTAATGAGCACAAGTGAAAAGCTGATGTAATGTCGATGGCCTTAGGAAAATTTCTCTGGAACAATCTTCAAGGTGTTCGTGTACTTCAGAAAGCAGAGTCTCTTTTGTTGTGAAATCATGTCCATTTTGGAAATGATAATAAGCAGCCAAAGTAATAGATTACATATATTCTCATGTTTTACAGACCATGTATTAATGGGTAAATATGCAGGTTTGTTTATAGGTAATTCAACACAGAAATGAGGATTATGACTTTCCCTCTGTGTGACACTGAAAATCTGAATCTGAAAGCCTAATTATCACTTGCTACCTTCTCTTTATATGGAATAATAAGATAATCATTTGAGACTCATAAACTCTTGATTTTTCATCTGGAAGGGCATGAACAACGTCACAAACTGTCACAAGGCAGTTTGTGTTCTGTAGCTAGTGCTGATAGAAAACAGGAGGCCGCCAGCAAACACGTCCTTGAATTGCCTCTGAAAATGGAGCTGTTCTCTTTTTGTGTAAGAACACATCTCCATCCAAAAGCTGATTTGCCTTTATATCAAGAATTTATATAAAAGGCTCATGGCTGAAGATACTCCATAGACCATTCTTCTCTTAATTTTCTGTGTAATAGTTAAAATCCTGATGATCTAAACCAATTTTTATAAATATGCAATAGGGGGATAAACTCAGAGTATTTAAATTATTATTATTGAATACACTTTGAATCATCTATTTCTATAAAAACATAAAAATGTGTTTAATTAAATTCCATGTAATTTTATTGAGTGCTTGTACTAAATGTTGGGATTGTGATGCAAGCATGGGGAGTCTTTGCTTTCTTGGAAGTCATAGTTCATATTAAGTAGGTAATCATGGGACTACTGAACGTTACAAGAGGGTAAATACAAGTATAGGAGCATGTGAAAATATGATTTAACTTAAACAGAAGAGCCATCACCTCATGACTTAGGAAGCAGTACATTGTGGCCAAGCAAGCTTTCTACTCAACAGAGCCAGAACTAACTCTTCATACACAAGCCAGTTCAGCAGGGCAAGGGTCAACTTAGTTCTATTGATAACAGCCTGGAGCTACTGAATTAGAAATTCTATCCATTTTAGATCACTTGGCTTTTCACAAGAGGAATCTCTCCTTCAGCACCCCGCCCCCGCCACCCCTCACTACCCTGGCTGCTGGCCCAGGTCTCTAGCAAAATGTGTAAAACAGAAACTGGATATAAGAATATGAATGACTCAGCATAAATTCTTCTTCACTAGCAAGTCTAAGGAAAAGGTCCTGCTGACTGGGTCAGCAACTGTATCTCCATATGATTACAAAGCCTATTATTACACAGATAATACTTGGAAACCACCTTGAATATAAATAAGAAGCTCAGCTCTTGCCGGCTTGTTCATTAAAATGCTCTTTAAATATTTGGAGTAAGGGAAGAAGTGATATTTCATGGAGTCTAGAGCCAGAATTATGTACGTTAAAAGCCATACTAAATTTTTCAAAGCTATCCTGCCATCTAAGCAAGAAAATGAAGGTAGGCAGATTTTAATGGAAGCTTTTAAAATGCAATCAGAGTATTCCTTTACACATGGCAATCAAAAATATCTGTAGATTGAATGAATTACTGTGGAGTTGAATCAGTGAGCTCAAGCTCTTGCCACATAAATCCCCTTAGGAAGGACCAAGTTTGCCTTTTAACAGGATACACAAGACCTACTTGTGTTGACAAGATGGCAGTTTTCTCCATTTTACTCTTGACCTCTTTTCAGAGATCATTTCAGCTTTCACTTCCTCTAGAAGAGAAAGTGATAATGGAACAAGATCCTTTCTAGGCCATCCCCCCAGACTTTGGTGAGGTTATTGGCTTGAGAGAAAGCACGCAGCGGCCCTGACTGTGGGTCCCCTGGGCGTGTAGAGGCAGCTGTCTGATGAGACACACAGCATGAGGGTAGAAGCAGCAGACAATACAGGACGCCGACGGTGCTCATCCCAAACTGATAATGATGGAGACCCTCTAATTTGTAAATGGTAAGACACTGGCCACAGACTTGACTGCGGCCGAGGTAGAATCCCTGAAAATAAGAGCCTAAATCTTCTCCATATATCTGGCATTTCTGTGCATCCCCTCACGGGACATCTTTGTCAGTGGTTTACCTATCTTGAGCACATGAATGCCTCAACAGCTGACAAAAAGGTGGCGTTTGTTTATTGGGATCAAAACCTTGACTGAGAGCGGAGAACCAGAGAATATCTTCAAAGGAGGGCTAAATGCTTCCATTCCTGGAGCCCTCTATCAGCGGGAAGTGGCCAGGGAAGTCATTGCCCCTCTTCCTCCAGGACTGAGAAGGGATCGAAGATGAGGGAACTGGAGCAAGGGGTCATCGGTCACATCTGCTTCACCTGCCGTCACTACTCAAGGCTGCGAGAACAGACGTGCTCCAAGTAGCACCTCAGCAGTTCAATGTCTGCCCCAGCTGTGTTCCAGGAACTTGGAGACAGCGACGGCTAGTCCAAGCTGAGCTACTCAGACTAAATAGGACTACTGACCCTCTGACTGCACATGAGCAAAGGTCCGCTTGGTGACCTTTTGACATCAGAGGGCAAAAACTCCACCCTCAGATCACACCTGTAGCTTAGTTACCTCTGGGCAGAACAGAACCTTTTTCCATTCACTTTTCCCCCATGCTCCCCATTCCTCAGACTGCCCTGATTGTTTACTCTTTACTCCATAAATACCTGAGCCCCTTGCCTTTTGGGAGGCAGATCTAAGACGTGTTCTTTCCTCTCTTGGATGTCTTGCTAATAACCGTCTCTGTATTGCCAATGTCACCATCTCAGACTTTTGGCTTGATGCTCATGGGGCAAAATGAACCTGGTTTGGTAATATAAAAAAAGTCATCCCCTTCCCAAATTTTGTTCTGACTGCTGAGTATGCCAATGCTTGAGGCAATATTTTAAAAGCAAACTTTTAGTTGCACATGTCAAACTGAGCCTACTTAATCTCTTATTTCGTCTTTATATGGGATCTGAATCTACAGAAAACTGTGTACTTTTCCTTCCTTCATCTCCTTTTTCTTCTGCATTAGTCTCCTCAAGCTACCATAATAAAAATTCCACAGACTGGGTGACTTAGAAAACTATTTTTCATGGTCCTGGAGGCTAGAAGTTCCAGAGCAAGGTCCAGGAGGCAGAGTTTGGTTTCTGGTGGGAATTCTCTTCCTGACTTGTGATTGGCCACCTCTTCACTATGGCATCATATGGCCCTTCCTCTCATCACACGCAGAAAGACAGACATCTCTCTCTCTTCCTCATCTTATAAGGCCACCAATTCTGTCAAATCAGGGCCCCACCCTTTGTCATTGTTGTTTAGTTGCTAAGTCGTATCTGACTCTTTGCAACCCCATGGACTGCAGCGTGCCAGGCTTCCCTGTCCTTGACTATTTCCTGGACTTTGCTCAAAATAACATCCAATGAGCAGGTGATGCTAACCATCTCATCTTCTGCTGCCCCCTTCTCCTTTTGCCTTCAGTCTTTCCCAGCATCAGGGTCTTTCCCAATGAGTTGGCTCTTCACAGCTTCAGGTTCAGTATCAGTCCTTCCAATGAATATTCAGGGTTGATTTCCTTCAGGGTTGACTGGTTTGATCTCCTTGCTGTTCAAATGACTCTCAAGAGTCTTCTCCAGCACCACAATTAGAAAGGATCAATTCTTTGGTGTTCAGTCTTCTTTATGGTCCAACTCTCAAATCCATATGTGACTACTGGAAAAACCATAGCTTTGACTAGATGGACTTTTGTCAGCAAAGTAATGACTCTGCCTTTTCATACAATGTGTTTGTCATAGCTTTCCTTCCAAGGAGCAAGTGTCTTTTAATTTCATGGCTACAGTCACCATCTGCGGTGATTTTGGAGCCCCCCAAAATAAAAAGTCTCTCACTGTTTCTACCTTTTCCTATTCTATTTGCCATAAAGTGTTGGGACTGGAAACTATGATCTTCATTTTTTGAATGTTGAGTTTTAAGCCAGCCTTTTCACTCTCCTCTTTCACCCTCATCAAAAGGCCCCACAACAATGGCCTCCTTTAGCGTCAATTATTTCATAAGGCCCTATCTCTGAGTAGAGTCACACTGGGGGACTTCAGCACATGAATCTGGAGGGAACACAAGGCAATCCATAGCACCTTCCTTATGTCTTCACTGCCCCTTGAATTCAGTGTTTCTTTTGACTCTTGCTAAACTTTTCATGGCAATACACTTATTCAAAATCTAAATGCTGGGATGTAGGAATGATGACAAACTAGGACATGCCATTGCAATCATTAACCTATTCATTGGAAGGACTGGTGTTGAAGCTGAAACTCCAATACTTTGGCCATCTGATGCAAAGAACTGATTCATTTCAAAAGACCCTGATGCTGGGAAAGATTGAGGGCAGGAGGAGAAGGGGATGGCAGAGGATGAAATGGTTGGAATGGCATCACCGACTCAGTGGACATGAGTCTGAGTAAGCTCCAGGACTTAGTGATGGACAGGGAAGCCTGGAGTGCTGCAGTCCATGGGGTTAAAAAGAGTTGGACACAACTGAGCAATGGAACTGAGCTGATGCCAAGAATGTTACTACTTCCTTACATAAAGACCTCAAGTAGAGCTTCCCTCATGGCTCAGTGGCAAAAAATCTGCCTGCCAAAGCAGGAGACCCAGGTTCGATCCCTGGTCCAAGAAGATCCCACATGCTGGGGAGCAGTTATGCCCATGCGCCATGACCTCTGAGCCTGTTCCCTAGAACCCGGGAGCCGCAACTACCAAGCCCCTGTCCCAAACTACTGGAGTCCTAGCGCCCTAGAGCCTGTGCTCCACAGCAAGAAAAACCACGGCAATGAGAAGCCCGTGCACCCCAGTGAAAAGGAGCCCCGACTAGCTGCAGCCAGAGAAGTCCACGCCCAGCAGTGAAGACCCAGCACAGCCAAAAATAAACAAATAATTAACACTTTTAAAAAGAACAAATAAATGTCAGCCTAACAACATGCTCCTTCTCCTGCATTTATTCTTATAAATCTAAGAAATTAAAGGACAAAAAATAAGATCAAAATAAAGAAGAAAGCGCGGGTACATTAT
This sequence comes from Antilocapra americana, assembly GCA_007570785.1. NCBI lineage: Eukaryota > Metazoa > Chordata > Mammalia > Artiodactyla > Antilocapridae > Antilocapra > Antilocapra americana. The sequence continues at coordinate 6,860,487 of ML661888.1, read as the reverse complement.
TGATACCTAAACTTCCAGCCAGTGAGCAAACTTAAGTTTTACTTCCTGAGATTTTTGTCCTGACAATAAATTCTAGTTAGCAGCAAATTTCTTTCTAAATAATACTATCTACTGAGTTTCAAAGGGCAGAAAGCTAAATCATTGGCACCAAATATATCTCCTTTTTCATTGTGTGTATTTATTTCTTATTTCTGGCTGTGCTGGATCTTCGTCGCTGCGTGGGCTCTTCCCTGGCTGCAGAGAGCAGGCCTCCCGGCAGCGGCTCTCCGGCTGCGCAGCAAGGCCCTGGGGCCTGCGGGCTCAGAGGCTGCAGCAGCGGGCTCCGGAGCGGCGGTTTCCGGGCTCCAGAGCGCAGGCTCCGTAACTGCAAGCGGGCTTCGTTCTGCGGCTCTGGGCTCTTCCCAGACCAGGGTCAGACCCGTGTCTCCTGCATTGGCAGGCGGATTCTTTACCACTGAGCCACCAGGGAAGCCCCAGATACGCTTTGAGTAGTAAGACAAAGGTCATCTTATAAGCTCTTCGTCTAAAAACATGCCGATAATCATCATGAGAATCTGGTTATATTGACACTCTGGCACTTTAGAAAGGAGTATCTGCCTCCAGAACACAACAATTAAAACTTTTCTACCATATCATCCCACCCTTGCCCTGAGAATGGCACTGAAACATGTGAATTATCATATGTGAAATCAGTCGCCAGCCCAGGGTTGATGCTCGGGGCTGGTGCACCGGGATGACCCAGGGGGAGGGAATTGGGAGGGAGGAGGGAGGGGGGTTCTGGAGGGGGAGCTTATGTGTACCCATGGCGGATTCATGTCATTGTATGGCAAAACCAACACAATAAAGTAAAGAAAATTAAAAAAAATAAATAAATAAAACTTTTCTACCATCCAAGTTGCTTCTTGGAGGTCTCTAACAGAATTTAAAACATCTTCTTCAGGCTAAAAGCTGTATTTGTATACCTAAGTGTGGCCTTTGTTCAATATTGACTCTCTCTTGACCTCAGGCTGTGGATAAATACATGTAACCTCACTGCATCATGAAATAAATAGTATTTATTGAATACTGTGGAGAAGGCAATAGCACCCCACTCCAGTACTCTTGCCTGGAAAATCCCATGGACGGAGGAGCCTGGTAAGCTGCAGTCCATGGGGTCACTAAGAGTTGGACACAACTGAGCAACTTCCCTTTCACTTTTCACTTTCATGCATTGGAGAAGGCAATGGCAACCCACTCTAGTGTTCTTGCCTGGAGAATCCCAGGGATGGGAGCCTGGTGGGCTGCCGTCTATGGGGTCGCACAGAGTCGGACACGACTGAAGCGACTTAGCAGCAGCAGCAGCATTGAATACTATATAAATATATACTATGTATATGTGCACATACATTAGATATACACAGATGTATATATGCATACATACATATAATTTAATTTTCTCAATGACTCTATTGTATGGTAATCAACCACTCTCCTGATTATCAGTCAGGAAAACTAACACTGTCAATTAAGTGATGGACCTGAGCCCATATATGTTTCAGTTATTTTCAAAATGTGGACCCCCCCATTTTCCTTCAGTGCTTCTCATTCTGCTTATTGTAAGCCTGACAATGTTCTGGGGTATGTGAAGAGTTGCAAAGAAGTATAAAGGATTTTCAATATCTTGAACAAATTTTAAACTTTGTTTTGATAGCAAATCTAATGAAACTGTAATAAAGAATTACAAAATCTAAAAGCTTCTGGACGCTTTATGTCAAGCACTGTTCCAAACTCCTCACATATAAGTATTTACAAAATCCTTACAATAATCAATTAAATGAGAGTAATTATTTACATTCTACAGATGAATGTCTAACAGTTATGGAGTGTCCAACTCGAAATTTGAATCCAGTCTGATTCCAAATCCATGAGTCCGGAAGAAGAAGATCCAATGAGTCAGAAAAAAATTCTCTGCTCAGCAAAAAAGAACTTGATTATGACAAAAATTAAGTCCCCCATTACCCATAATCCCTTCAGCATTGGAGGGAACTGGTGGTCACAGGCATATCTGGGGAGTTTAGGCAGAGGAGATAATAGCTCTGGTTCTTTCCTTCCCAGGAGACAGATGCTGGCTCAGCAGGGCCGGTTAAGAGGCTCAAGAGTGCCTGGCCACCTCTGAGTGCATCAGTTCAGTCTCAAGAAAGTTAGGAGGCTGACGATGGGAGGTACGGCACCCCAGTTCTTGCGTCAGCTGGAAAATAAGAACACCAAATGCTTTCCAGAAATAGGATTTGGAGAGGATGCTGTCTATTCAGAAGTACAAATCTTCTTGGCTCACTGTCAGTGTTATATGAGCTCCTGTTTGTCACGTGCTTGGAGGAGGGCCTGGCAGCTAGTGAGCCAGATATCAGAGTTTGATCGAATAAATAGACACCGATACTTAGTGGGCAGGCTCCGCGTCTCAGATCCAGCACGTCTCTCCTTCCCACACTCACTGCCTTATCTACCTCTCACGACTTCTGACAAACATCGCTGGAACAGTTTACATCTGACTCTTGACTCCATGGGGGTTCAGGGACGAGGTACATAAATGACAAGAGACTGGATGAGCGCTTCTAAAATTATATAATAATACAATGAAGCAAATCCTAAGCACAGAAGAGATGTAAGACATCTCCGTGGGCAAAGCTGTGATGAATGGGTAGAGGCTGGAAGAGCGAATAGAATGAGATGGGGAAAGGGTGCAAGGGGATGCTTCAGAAGACAGAAATGCTGCAGAGAAGATTCAGGAGCTGAGCGCACATGGTCCAGACACCACACAGCTTTCATAAACCTGCTGTCTCTCACACTGCGAGCTCGAGTCAGAAAAAAGCGTGCTAGTGTGTTGTTAAGGAGAGGAGCACATGGATTCCCTGAAAACTCTTATTTCTCCATGTCATTTTCCACCCTCAGCCTCTGCAATCTCCTGTTAAAGTCATGTCTCTCTCATGTCAAGAAGAAAAATCTCAATTCCTCAACCCTTTTTATTGTTTATAAAATATGCGTATTACTGATCCTCTTAGTCTCTTAGGATTTCTGCTCTGTGCCTGAGGTCGTCTTTAGGATGAGGAAGTATTTATAATTTTTTTCTCCCTACAAATCACTTATTTTTAGTGTATAATTTATGTCTCCATATTTATTTATTTATTGCACTACACCAGGTCTTCGTTGCGGCCCACAGGATCTTTGATCTTTGCTGTGAGAGACCCGAAAGTTGAGGCTTGCAGGATCTTTAGCTGCAGCATGAAGACTCTTGGTTGCAGCCTGTGGGATCTAGTTCCCTGATCAGAGATGGAACCTGGGACCCCTGCACTGAGAGTGTGGAGTCTTAGCCATCGAACCATCAGGGAAGTCCCGAGCATTTAATCTCCATAAGATGGCATATTATGTCCTGAAATCTGACATAGTCATGAATTTGTCCAAATATTTATGAAAACCGCTGACCTTTCAGGCAAGGAGGGTTAACTGTGATCATTTTATCCAACTCAGTTGGAGAATCAGAAGCCTACCCAGAAAACTGTCGCTTGACCTCGGACAGCAGCCAAGGAAAGATTAAACACCAGGTCTTAACTATTTTATTTGTTATATACTCTCCTTTAAGAGGAATAAAAACAATTTTTATTCTGCAAACATGGCTTCTTTTTCCGAATTCCATCTGTGGGGACCTGTTTGGTTTCCTGCACACACCGTGTCCACCGTGTCCGAGCATGCCCTGTTCTCTGAGCTGCAATTCAGGCAAAGCTATTGAAGATCTTATTACATTCAGTAGGAAAAAATAAGGTTCTTAACATTGTCTGGAATCGCTGTTGCAATGGATAAAAAGTATAGTGAAGCGGTGCCTTGGAGCTGCCCTCGCCTCCCTGGCAGGCCAGCGGTGCCCCTGGACCTGCTGCTGGCTTCAGCACAGCTCCTAACCCACCAGTTAGCAAACCATACTTCGGTGTCACTAGCTACTCTGGATTCTCAGGCTCCTTCACGATGCTTCAAGGTTTCCTTTTCTCCCTGTCATTACAACTGTGAGCCTTCAGACACCAACCGTCTTGAGTCAGGGACGGCTCCTCAGAAAGATAGGAACTAGTCCGGGCGGTGCTCATGGATGAGCGTCGGACTCCAGTTGGCGCGGTCGGGATCCAGGCAAGGAGGACGGAAAGCCTCCCTTCTGCCAGCTTGCTCGCGATGCACAGGGTGGAGGAGAGGCGCCTTTGGGCCTCATTGCCTGCTCTTCTCTGCCTGTCTTCCTCCTCACCTCCAAATGTGAAGAACGTCGCGCGATGTCGTTTACCTTGATCTTATGACACAGCTTGATGCTAATGTTGGCTCCCTTTGGGGACAGGCAGACCTTACCCTGTGGCATTTCTCCGTGCTCACTGGGGTTTCTGATCAGGGGGTGTCCCAGCCCCGAGAGCACGGGGCCGAGGGAAGTGCAGTCAGACCCGCGCTGGGCTGGGAACCTGGTTCCAGAAGCAGTAGCCGCGGGGTTACCCCTCCTCACCGCCTGTTCGTCGCCCTCTTCTTCCCAGGGGCAGTGCAGGAGCTAAAGGTCGCAGTCACGCACACTCGGAGCTAAGGGGGGCCGGGAGACTGAAATCCTCCTCCGTGGAGGGTCAGCAGAAGGGACTGTGCAAACTCTGCTTGAGGTGTGAGCAGGAAGTTAGCTTCCCTGCTACCCCTTCGTGCTAACCGGACACAGCTCTGCCTGAGACTCGGTTTCAGCCTTGCAGACAAGCCAGTGGCCTGGGGAAGGGAGGAAATGATGAGGCCACCAAGGCCCCCGAATGACCAGAGGCCACAGAGCCACCCACACAGCGTCCTTCCAGGAGACTGCTGTCAAGCGCCGGTCTGGGGCAGCTCTCGTATATTGTTTATTAGGGCCTTTTTGCTCCAGCAGCTTAGCCTTGGCCTTGCCTGAGCCCAGACTGCTCTATTCCTCCTCCTCCCACGTCCTCCCATGGGAGATGCAAATCCAACTCTGCTGGCCTCTTCTGCAGTCATTCCAGACACAGCTCACTCAGTCAGTGTCTGATGCGCTCTTGGCTAGGCCTGATGCAAGAAAGGATAGCAGTCTCCCTCGCTCAGAGAAGAGGGGGAAACACGCCCAACAGGAGGAATCCTGAAAGACCCCGAAAGAGATGTGATGTCAGATGGGGGCCTCATGGGTGGGGAGTATCTCACTGATGGAGATGAAGGACTGGAACTCCGAAGCAAGGGAGAATATACTGGCAAGGAGATAGGGCCAAAAGGCTTCTCAGCTTGGCTAGAGCAGGATGAGCTTGAAGAGAGAATGGAAGATAGAGCCAAAAACACAAGGTTGGGGGCTATTTCTGGAGAAGCAGCAGATCCAAAAGATAGATCTGGGAACAAAGCGTGGAAAGCAGTGAATGCCAGGCTTTACTGTTACACAATAAGAAGATGCTGATAACCTTAGTTTTCAGATCTCAGAATTCAACCATCCCAAGACAGTAATATTCTCCTCTTCTGATTTGAAATGATTTTTGTTGCTGGTAGGTGACAAGTGAAAGCATTCGTATAGTGAATTGCCCTGAAGATAGGAGTCACTTTATAAATACTGACAATACAACTTCAATACTATTTTCCAGTATAAGCTAGTTAGAGACCACGTCACTCAGCTACTTAGTTTTCCTATGAGAATTCCAGTGTTTTCCATATCTACTTCTCAGTCCTATCAGTGAGTTATAGGGGAAATGTTAGACTGGTTGAAGTGTATTTAAAGCTATATTAGTTCTAAATCTGTACATTTAAGGTGTTTTTCCTCTTATCACACTGCCAAATCAAAATGAATATTTAGGTGCTTTGAATTAATGTATTTGGTTTTAAAGATTGCATTCTTTAAAAAGTGAGTAGGAATAAACTACGTACTTCCTATTTGCTTGTGTTTGGATTACACCCTTCATGGTGATGATTTCTTTTCCCCACTACTTGCAAACTAACTCATTATTATTTCTCCATGAAAATAGTGCTGATGGATTAGCATTTCAAGCACATCTCGCATAAGGTTCATAATAAAACTTTTTTTTTTCTGGCTGAGTTGCCATACACTAGTGGAAAGAATTATAAATGCATCAGATGTGCTTCAACTGATTATTTCAATAGGATTACGGGGAAATGATGCCTCATGGAAAAATTTTATCCAAAGATTATTCTGAATTTTCAGAATAAAATTTCTTTCAAAATTATTCACTTGTAACAATAAGTTGCCATAACTAAAAAGTGGAAATAAAATCTGCAAACATTTTAGAGATAGATGCATACATACATGGGCTTTCTCTGTGGCTCAGTGGTAAACAATCTGCCTGCAACTCAGGAGACACATAAGACGTGGGTTCGATCCCTGGGTCGGGAAGATCCCCTGGAGGAAGGCCTGGCAACCCACTCCAGGATTCTCGCCTGGAGAATCCCATGGACAGAGGAGCCTGGCAGGCTAGTCCATAGGGTCACAAAGAATCGGACACGACTGAAACAACTGAGCATGCACACACACACATGCATATATAGATTTTTTTCTTAATTTTATATAGCTCAGTATGCCCAGAAACATACCATCCTTCCATAATCCTTGCCACACTCATCCCTAAGACTGTGTATCCTTTCTATTAATCTGATAATACAGAATAAAGGAATATAAAGAAATTATGATACTAGAAATTCCCAGTATCTTTCTCAGGGAAAAGGCCAAAAACTACTTTAGACCTTATTGTTATTAGCACACTTTAATTATTTTCCAAAAACTAATTCCCAGTGCCCTGCTTATTTCTGACAAATCAGTATCTCAACTGTGCTACTGCGTATACTCTTTTCATTGTTCTTAGAAGTATTTCAGTTTATCTTACTATAGAGAAAAGCACTCATTCTGCTGAATTTTTATCCCCCCCCCCCATTATTAACCTACCCTGGTGCACCACTCTACATGAACTGTTGTGTTAAGGATGCAGAGAACAGGTCATCGTCCAAACTACAAGTTGCAGTGTGCTGAGAATTTGGAGACCCAAAGTTCCTCCTTGGTCACAGCTCCAGCCTAACACACTGATCTTCTCAAAAACCCATTGAAGGGGATCTGAAAAAGGAAGAAGTTAAGGATGGGATTCATTTATTCAGCACCAAACCCAAGAGAAACTGAAGTGGCTTCGCAGAAGACCACGGAAAGACCACGTGCATCTCCTTTGGCTTTGACTTATCCCAGATCTGAGAGAAGTCTGGTTCTAGGAGCGTCTCTCTGTCTCCTACAGTCACATCCTCCGGAGTCTGTATGCCAACCTTCTGTGGCCACACTCAGGTCTGGGAGCATGACCCGTGGTGAGTGCTCAGTATACGTCCGCTGCTCCGTCACTTCCGCCACCAGCTCCAGCACCGCCACTGTCGTCCCCATCATCTGTAGAGGGCCCGCTTCCTGGTCTGGATTTCTGACCCTTTGTTCCCCAGCGTAGTAGCTGAGGTTAGCGGTCCTGTCTAACTGGTGGAGTGCATGCTCAGCTTCCTTCAGAAATCCAGAATCTGGCCGCTTCCTACATGAGCCATTTCCTGACCTTCACTGCATGCCTTCGGAAACCTTCATCACTCTTCTTTCTTCTTCCGTTGACTCGCACCTTGCTAGAGGTAAAAAGCACCTTAGAGATAATCTTGCTCAACCCCTACTTTTTAAAATTGAGAAAAGCAAAACTTAGAATTAATCAGTAGACCAGCCAGAAGTACAACCCACTCGCCTCTTTCTAAGCCCAGGGCTTCTTTTTCTGTAGTCACGGTTCTCAGCCAGGGATGATTTTGAGCCCCCAGCAACCTCTGGGCACACTTTTGATTGCCATAATTAGGAAGAGGGGTATGCTGCTGGCCCCTAGTGATGGTTAGCAGCATCCCTGGCCTCTATCCACAATCAGCCCTACAACTGTCAAAGGTGTTATTTCAAGTAGAAGGAAAATGAGGTTAAGAAATTAATCCAAGTGACTCAACTAGCAAGTATAAGAGCTGTCAACGCCATGTCTATCTGGCTTTCCGATACCATCCACCTCCACTGTGATGCTTCTGATGAGAGAAGTAAAGAATTAACTCGCAGTGTTAGTGTTATATTATGTTACATAGTATACTCCATTATCACATTTTTTCATTTTCTCCAAGTTGGGTCATTTATAGTTTTGCTAACCTTTGCAAATATAAACTTATCTCCCCAGGGGAAAGAAGGTTTCTACTGTGCTCAAGAAGAGAAGAGGCAGAGGCTCAACAAGCGGTGTTGGGACCTCACCAGGCCCCTGCTGGCGCCCTGCAGAGAGTCGCTAGTCAACAAAGAAGACAAGGTCATCCTGCGAACAACAGCAGCAGTTGGAATAAGCTACCATATTTTGTTCTCATCTGAATAAAAATTAGATGAGAAAAGAGACATTGCCTGGACTTGTATGCACTGTTATTTCACAAGCTATTTCCTTTGTAAGTCAACATGTCCCTGAAGCCTGCGACCAAAAAGGGCAGCCCTCCCGCGCACGCGTGGGTATGAAGCAGGTGGCGCCAGGTCGCAGAGCCCTATGTGGAGGGACAGAAAAGAGAAAAAACAAATGAGAGAAACAGAAATATCCTAAGAAAGCCTTTCAGAGTTTCATCCTGTCAGCCACTCGCAGGAGACAGGAAAGCAAAACAAAGCCCTCTGATTTCTATGTTGGTGTTTTTGTCAAGACTGTGTGGCTGACAATTTCGTTGCCAATACTCTAACGTTTACTATTTTTCAGACTCAGCAATCAGCACTTGTGTTCTCTGCTCAACCAGGGGTCTCATGTTTTATTAATGATTCAAAGTGTACTCCTATAATTTTTTGGCCATATGTGAAATTTATACACACTTACAGACAAAAAATTTCCCCTGCCATTTTAGTACATGTTGAGACCATCAGGCTAGCAGTCATTGCCACGGCTCCTGAAGGTTTACCCTGAAGGGAATTTAGGATGGAGAAAAACAGGATACTGACCCTAAATAGCTAAGGGGCACACCAAAGGATAATTTCCATAATCCCAAACTCTTAGATCTTCCCACAGAAAAGCATTAAATTCATTAACTCAAGATGTCTGGTTTTCTTTAATTAGTAGCAATCTTCTGCGTAATAGGGGATTTTTTGGTTTGTTTGTTTTGGTTTCGGTTTGAGGAGGTTTTGTTGCAGAAACCCCCTATATATCCTGGCTCCTCCCTCCCCTCTTCAGAGCACTTCCTCAGGGCTAGCCATCTGAGAGGCTGTCTCCTGGGCTTACCAGCAGGTAAATTTGTTGATTAAGGTATAATCCTTAACTCTCAGGTTGCGCTCACTTCTCAGTTGACAGACTTAAATCTGCAAAATTATAGAGCGCTTTGATTGACTTGCATTTTTCTCTATTTTCTCTTTATCCTGAGCTTCTGATACTACCTGGCACAAATTAAGCATCTGCTAAATATTGGTTGAGGCATCAAATGAACGAGCAAGTAATGGCCTGACTGGATGAATGGACAGCCATTGGACTTCTCACCGGTCTTTGTTTACCACTCTTAAGACCAAAGAGCCCACGCTTTTCTACTACATTCTAGAGAACGAGACGAAAGAGGAACGTCTGAAACCCCAGGGAACCTCCCTGTGGAGTGAAAGTGAAGCAGCTTCTTGGCATTTTACTCAGACTCTGAGTGAGGACGCAGCTTTCTAGGGCCACGCTGACTGCATCACTAGTTATCCTGGGTGCCGCACTGCTGAAGACAACGGGCTCACCGTCACCAGGCCTCAGTACGATCTAGAAAAATCAACATGGTCCAAGCACAAAGAGCGCTGTGTCTTCCACCTTCCGAAGGTGAGATACCTGTACATCGGTGACAGTGACCCGGATGGACCCCACAGTCCCACTGAACTCAAGCATTCTATCGCTCCCGGGCAGACTGTCAGAGAATTCCAGAGAGAAGGCTCTAAACCCATCTTCATGTTGGGCCTACCCGCGCCATTCCGTCCAAAGTCTCTGCATGGTAACTGGCCGTTGCTTACCCTCCTAAAGCCGTCTTCTCGTCCGAAAGATAAATGAGTTTATAGCACTTGGCAGAGAACCAGGTACACACTAAACAACTGTTGACTGGTAAGGTTTGTAATACAGCCCGGGAAACTAAAGGCACAAAAGTAATCATACACCAAAGAGCTATAAGCTCAGAAAGCTACAGAACACCCAAAGTGCCCAACCCTGGGGAGGTCTGGCGGCGTCTCCTGAAAGCATTGCTTCATTTAAGACATTGAGGAAAATGAGGAGCTTAGGCGTGATCATGTAAAATGGGGAGACGGCACCGCAGCACAGGGGACCGTATGAACAAACACACAGAGACTGGGAGCCACGGCAAGAGCCTGAGACTGTGAGCAGTTTGGGGTTGCTGGAAGGGAAGGTAGACACCGGGCAGGAGGAGCAGGCAAGGGCCATCTGACCAGAGCGCTAGGCTTCACGAGGAGGATGACCACACGCATCATCCAGAGAGAAATGCCTGTAGCTGACAGAGGACAATTCTGAACGCGACCCGAGCCCTGTGCTCCTGGAAATGGGAAAGCCTTTGTTGTTGTCACTGTTGTTCAGCTGCTAAGGCGTGTCTGACTCTGCGACCCCACGGACTGCAACACACCAGGCTTCCCTGTCCTTCACCATCTCCCAGAGTTTGCTCAGATTCATGTCCATTGAGTAGGTGATGCCATCCAACCATCTTATCTTCAGCCACCTCCTTCTCCTCCTGCCTTCGATCTTTCCCAGCATCAGGGTCTTTTCCAATGAATTGGCTCTTCATACTAGGTGGCCAAAGTGTTGGAGCTTCAACATCAGTCCTTCCCATGAATATTCAGGACTGATCCCCTTTAGGATGGACTGGTTGGATCTCCTTGCAGCCCAAGGGACTCTCAAGGGTCTTCTCCAACACCACAGTTCGAAAGGATCAATTCTTTGCCACTCAGCTTTCTTTATGGTCCAACTCTCACACCCATACCTGCCTACTGGAAAGACCATAGCTTTTACTCTACAGACCTTTGTCAGAAAAGTGGTATCTTTGCTTTTTAATACACTACCTAGGTTTGTCAAAGCTTTCCTTCCAAGGAGCATCTATTAATTTTATGGCTGCAGAAAGGTAAAGCTTCAGAAATCCCTTGCGTGTTCTGGAAGTCCTTATGCAAAGAAGCAAGTGCCCATACGACTCAGATAAGACTCGAGGACCCCTTGCATTTACCTCTGACAAGGCCGGGTACAGACCCTCTAGATCTCCATTTCTGTTTCATAAATAGAACTGCTTTGTCCCCACTTTCAGTCAGAACAAAGGGTTTTTTCTTCAGATTTGGGATGAGATGAACTTTGGCCCCATCAGTCTGAGCCAGCAAGCTGCCCCTCCTGAAAGCCGGCTGTGTCCTAGAACACTCTCTGCTGACAGGGTCCAGCAGGCCATGTCCATTCCACCCAAGGCCACAGCCCGGCTCTTACTAGCCTTGTTTGCTCCTCCGCAAAGAGACGCCCTTGCAGACCCTCACGGTCATCGCACTCTCCCCATTGCTATAGTTCATCAAACACTCTTCCTTCATCTCTTCACAATTATCCTTTGGAAGAAAGCCTTTCCTTACAAAGTCTGGACCTGGTGTGGTTTTTTTTTTTTTCCCCAGCAGATTCCAACAGAAAATTCCCCCCACAAAAGGTTTTCTTTTCCTTCCAAAAGGGCAGGAGCAAATCTGGAGACCACAGGGGACCCCTGCCATTGTCCAGGCCAGAGTTGATGCGCGTCTGCAGGGGTATGGAGCGGCAGGAACATTTGGCTAGGGTAACTCTGTAGGCACTGACAGCTGCTCTGGACAAGGGAGGGCACAAAGAGCCGCCTGCTGCCTGGGCATCCTCACGGGTGCGACCTCCGCTCGGGGCTCCCTGCCGGAAGCCGCCCCTCCGCCAACCCCTGCCGCCGGGTCACTGCACACGCTGTGCAAGCCTGCGTCCCTAGAACGACTTCCCGTCTGGGCCGTGAGCTTGCTGCAAGCGGGGCTCATGTTTGGTCACCCCTGCACTCAGCACCCAGCCTAGTGTCCTGCGGTCCAGGGGTTCGCTGACTGCTGCTGCTGCTGCGGGTCAGTCGGTCCAACTCTGCGCGACCCCGATGGGAAGCCCCGCACCTCAATGAGGAGTGACCCAGCCTCGCCCGCACTAGGGGAAGTATCCCCTCCTCCAACAACAACAACAAAAGCAACAAAAACCCAGCGCAGCCAAAAATAATAAAATTAAATAAAAATATTTCTCAAGACATACAATGTGTGCCAGTCCTCTGGCTTCTGAATTGATAGGAATGATTGGGAAGATAATTTGAGGGGATATATTTTCTAGATTTTGTTTGTGTGTCCTTTCACCTACAATCTTCACCAAACCCCTAAAGAACAGGTACAACTGCTATGACCTTTATTTGGCTGATCAGTACACTGAGATTAAAGAGGCTGAACAATTCTGAGTAAGGAGCAGAGCTGAGAGCTCACACACTTCATCTCCGCATGCTCTCATCTTCCTGCAACCTCAGAAATAGCAGTGAGCAGCTCCTCACAGGAGAGACTGCCTGTCGTTCCGTATAAAGGAAGATCTGGATGCTAATACGTCAAAGAGAGAGATGATTGCAATGAGCAACGGAACTTACTCTTTCCAGCAAATGCCAGAAAGACAAAAATGGTTTGGGAACGTGCAATATTTAGAACTCAACAGAAATGCTGACTGAGGGATGAATTGTGATTGTGAGCCCTGTGATGTTCTGGGCTAACCATCACTCAGGATAAGAATTATCTTTCAAAAAAGGCAGTCAGGCACACAGAAAAAAAAAGGGAAAAGCATCAGGTTTTTTTCATACATTTTTGCTCTTCTCAAATAGTCTGTGTACATTTTCTTGGCACGTTTCGGTATGTAAGAAGCTAGAAAATGCAGAGATCTAGACAAGCCAGCCTGGTCCACGGTAGAGCTGACGTCTGCAAGTGGGAGCTTCCTCGAGAACAGCCTCCAGCACTCTAAGGTGTGCCTCTGAGCCACCAGCACTTCCACTGCCCCTGAGACGCGTTTTAGGATATTTTAGCTGAGGTGTACTGCAGAGTGACGGCCGTGTGATAGACTCGCTGTGACCCCGTGGACTGCAGCACACCAGGCCTCCCTGTCCATTAGGAGTAGCTATAAGATGCTGTGGGAACACCATGCCGTTTTTTGCCCTTAACGTCTTTAAAATCTAGCAGATAAAAGTTGAAATATATGCGTGTTAATTTAGTCATTCGTTAGTTTTGTTCCTAATGTTGTGTTGTTCTCCTTGAAATACTACTGAAATAATAAAGGGACTGAGAGAGAGACAGAACAAGAGAGGCAGAAACAACGCGTATTGTATCAACAGGAGCCCCAGCAGACCTAAGAAATGCAAGCGCAAGCTTGCCAGGTCCTCCACATAAGCATCACATACGAGAAAAAGTCATTTCCACAGTCCCCAGAGTCAAATCGACAGTTTGGGGTGAGGTGATTTTCTAAGTCAGCATCATTCTTTTTTTGTGAAATTTCTCAGTTCTCCGTGGCTTCTGCATATTGTTGCCTCCCTCCCACTGTCTGTGGTCACTCTGCGGTGAGCAGAGATGAGCTAAATGAAAACGATCTTTCCCTTCTTGGTAAAATGAGAAGAGGTGCCTTTTGCCTCTTTTAACAAAACTCTTCTCTGCATATTCCGTTGTGTTCCTTTGTTAAACATTCACAGTGTCTACCACTGGTCTCTGGAAGTTGTCGATGTCGTGGGTCTGCTAACCCAGACGCTCAGCCAATCCTTCCCCACGCCATCTCATTCTCCAGTCCTTCCGAGAGAGAAGCAGGGATTAATCGCTGTTCTTACTGGTCATTTCTTTCAAAGCTCTTCTCTTGGGGCCTTTTACATCCACCGCCTTCCGCTTGCCTGACTACAACTTCTCTTTGCATCTTCGAAGCCATGCTGTATAAAGGTGTACACATGACTCTCCACTAATGTCCATGTTTCAGCTCATTTCATTCTTTCATTATCGTGATGACAAGAGTAATGACTGCTTCAAAGTTCTTCTAATCCTTCTGCTTCACAATAACCAAAACTGTGATTTTCAAAGATCTTAACTGTCACAAAAATAATTGAGAGGAAACCACTTGTGTTCAGATTCATGGTCTTAATGACTTCAGGGTCTCAGAGTGGCAGATGCTCAGATAGCTGTTGCTCATCCGTCCCTGAGCTTCCATCGTATAAAGCCTGGGAAGGAATATTTAATAAGGCCCCAGGAAGCAAGACTCGCTTCTAACCTCAGTGAACTTCTAACGAGGCAGCTCTCAAGTTGAAGCATCACGGACTCAGGCTCCATGGACAGGGCTGGATTCTGATGTGCATCCAATGCACCGTGGACAATAGTTGGACCTTTTGTTAGCTAATATTTATGGAGCATTTCCCTGTGCTGGAGGTACTGAGTTAAATGCTTTACAAGCGTGATCTCAGTCCCTGCATAGCCCCATGAGGTGACTAGCATTATTTTCATATTGTTTCACAGATAAAGAGACTGGCAGTTTTAAGGCATTAACAGCTTACTTATGGTGGAGTCAGGGTTCAAACCCAGACACTCTGACGCCAAAATATCGCTCTGAACCACTGTACTATCCGGCTCACTGTCTCCTTTTAGAATAACTCCACTGAGGAGTCAGGAAACCTGTTCTTGCCTTTGAAACCCTCCTATCTGCCACAGTAATCAAGGCAGTAGCGTTCCTGTGAGGAATCCTCTGACTGTACTGTCTACTGTGAGAACCTCAGAAGGGAAGATCCCACCAGAACCCAGGCAAAAACTGTTCACTCCAGGAAGTTGTTAATCTCTGTGCTGTTTTTAAATGGACAAAGTAAACTTTTTTCCCATTGCCAACCCCAAAGTTACCTCACGCATTTTTCAGCAGGGTGTAGGGTTCCTCACAACGCAGCTGCAGCCTGGCCTCCTGGTCGACCTCCGCTCACTACCGCCACCTGCCTCCTCCCCATTTCCACCCTGTCTCGCTCTGACCTCTGATGCCTTCATGCTGCTATGTACGTGTTTCTTCTTCCCGGAGTCCCCTTCCTTCTTTTTGACAGGTTGCAACCCCTGCTCAGCCTTCCTGATGGCTCAGTGGGTAAAGAACCCGCTTGCAGTGCAGGAGACACGAGTTCCATCCCTGACTCAGAAAGATGCCCTGGAGGAGGAAACAGCACCCCACTCTAGTACTCTTGCCTGGAGAATCCCATGGACAGAGGAGCCTGGCGGGCTACAGTCCAAAGGGGGAAAAAAGAGTCTGACATGACTGAGTGACTACGCAGCACACAAGCATGATGACAAGCCCCTACTCACCTTCCAGGACTTCGTTGGTGACCACCTCCTCTGAGCAGCCCTCCTACAGACGCTCCGAGGCAGAGTTGACCTGTCCTTTGCACTATCACGGGCTTCCCAGCCAGTCCCAGTGGTAAAGGATCCACCTGGCAATGCAAGAGATGCAAGTTCGATCCCTGGGTCGGGAAGATCCCCCGGAGAAGGAAATGGCACCCCACTCCAGTATTCTTGCCTGGAAAATTCCATGGATAGAGGAGCCTGGTGGGCTACAGTCCATAGGGCGTCAGGAATTGGACACGACTGAGTGCACACACGCACACACACTGTACTATCACGTATATCTTTACTGCCACAGATATAGCTCTTGTTTTCTCTGTCTGTTCAGTTGTCTCTCGTCCCACAAGCTTGTCACTAAGTTTTGGCACTGTTGTAAGTCCAGCAGCAGAGAGAGGTGATCACAGCTGCCCTCTGTCGGAGCATGCCTCTCTGTTCTTCACGCTCAGCAAGCATGAAGTCTCATATCCACAGCAGATGCCTTCCTTACCTATCTCGGGAAATGCATGTCTAGAATCCATTAGTTTAGAAGAATATATGAAGACTTTTACAAAGGTGAAAAAATGTAGACTTTAGAAACCCTGCCTTTCCTTTAATGAATGTTTTCAGCCTCAAGCTTCAGTTTGAACTCCAGACTTCCAAGATGCTAACATAGGAGTGCCTCGTGGCGCCATCTACTGTCAGAGTATCACTGTAGTCCGTCCTTCTAGGACTAGGTACCCCTGTCAGGGATTTCATGAGCCACTACTTACAAGGGGCCAGAACGCCCGCAGCGTCAGGTTAGTGTCGGTGTTAAGTTCTTTGTCTCTGTTAGCATTTTACTCTCTACTTACTGGACTTCCTAGATGGCGGTAGTGGTAAAGAACCGGCCTCCAGTGCAGGAGTTGTAAGAGTCGTGGGTTGATCCCTGTGTCAGGGAGAGCCCCTGGAGAAGGGAATGGCCACCCACTCCAGGATCCTTGCCTGGCGAATCCCGTGGACAGAGGAGCCTGGGCGGCTGCAGCCCATGGGGTCACAAAGAGTCGGACACGACTGGATGGGCTTAGCAGTCACTCTACCCACTGCCCATTGAATCCATGTGGCTTTCACCCGTCATGCCCATTTCCTGCCTGGACAGGTGGGAACCCAGCAAAGGGCAGGACGAGTCCTCCCGGTGACTGCCACGGCCATCCCCACGCGGTGCGCCCACCGCCCATTAGCTCTCATGAATGAGTCTTTAACTGTTGCCCTTTTTGTATAAGGAAGTACCTATGAGACCCCACAGCTTCCCACGTTTAAGCAAAGCCACTTGACTGCAGGCTCCTTGAAAGCACAAGCGAATAATCAGAGCCCCAGAATTTGGTGAGAGCAGCCACTCCCAGCAGCAGAAAGGTGGATGTCCTTTCTGTCATCCGTATGTCAGCTTACGGAAATGTGGGCGCAGGTGAAGCCTATCCCTGCCTCTGCCTCAGTGGAAGATCATAAACGGTCAGACCGTGGTCCTTCAGGCCAGGCTGACTCAGGCCTCACTCCGCATAGGGAAGTCAGGCAGGCCTGGCTAGGCGCTGATGCGGGCAGCAGAGGACAGAGCCTCCCAGTCACCAAGAGTATCTCATTAAAATAAGCTGCTTTGTGCAATTTGGCAATAAATTATAGACTATTTCTCCTCTGGATTTGTTTGCCTTGTTCCTGATAGGTAAAGCAAAAGAGGGAGGAGGGGGTTGAATTTTAAAGTCTTGCGAAATAACACAGCACACTATCCTTGAAAACACATGTTTACTTCTGTTCTCTCCCCTCCAGTTCACCTTTGGACTCGTCTGCAACTGAAAAGTAAAAAAGCAGTTCAAGATACCTTTTTTAAAAAAAACTTATTTGAATAGATTCTTTTTAAACTACCGGTACCCAATATTTTGGCAAGGAAGTGGGAGATATCAATTTATACAGAATGTCTAGAAAATAAAAAGTGCATGCCCTCTGATACCTCAATTCCATCCTGAAGGTTTATCCCAAGGGCAAATGTGGAAAGAAGGATGCTACAAATATTTTCATTGTACTTTTATTTATAATGACAGTTTTGGAAACAGCCTAAACACTCAAAAGTAGAGTCCATAATGGCTAAGTACATTATGATCTTATCCACATGATAAAGCAGCATGTAGTCTTTTTAAAAAGTGTATGGAAGAATGTTTAGAAAGATAGAAAGCTTTCACAATCTAAAAATAGAGGGAAAAAGCATAAGGTAAAACAGAGTGTACACATTTATGAAGTAGGGCAATTTGAGCTGTAGAGATCCCTGTCTATTGTCACTATAAGTAATTTGACTTTCTCTTTGCAGTTTACAGATTTGTGCAACGAGCGTGTATGTCCACTGTAATCTGGAAAATAAACAGCGAAATTGCATATAAAGAAGGAAAAGGAGGAAGCATCGTGTGTTGGATCGGGTCATGAGCTGAATGAAGAAACAGAAGCGCCCACTGTTCTCCTGAGATACTCATGACTGTGTAACGGCAGCTCCGCAGACACGGGGCCAGCCCAGAGTCACTGCTGCTTAGGATCCAGGATGACATGAATCTCCTTCGGCTCTTGTCTTCATAACACCTTAGGTGCGCGTCCCGCAGCAGGCGTAGACGGGGCAACGCACCCATGCAGGCTCGCGCCGAGTCGGGCAGGGAGGAGGAGGCCGGACTGCGGGGGGCTGCTGCCTGCGGGGGGCTCAGGACCGGGTCACGCACCAGGGAGCAGCGCCGGAAAGGTGGCTTTAAGCGTCTTGGAGAGATGGCGCGAAGGCTCTGCTTGGAGCTTGGACGTGGTCAGCGGGTCGTTGGAGGGCATTTCTCAAGCATTTTCAGCACACTGATGCCACAATTAAGATCTGCGTTTCAGAAATACGGTGTGTGTGTGTGTGTGTGTGTGTGTGTGTGTGTGTAACGTGGAAGACGAATTGAAAGAAAAGAAATCACAGGCAGAGCTTCCAGTGTGGAAGCTACTACAGTAGTGCAGAATTTAGAAAATAAAAATAAATGGTCGTTATCCAAAAGTCTACCAATAGTAGATGCTGGAGACAGGAGAGGAAGGGAGCCCCAGCACTGCTGGTAGCACTGTGAACTGGCGCAGGCACTGGGGAGCACAGGACCGAAGAGACCAGAAATCTAACAACAGAATGGCCACACGACCCAGCTTCTTCAAGAAAAACTTTTCAAATAATGTTTTCTATAGAGAGAAGGCTGGGGGGGGAAATGATGTTAATTAACCAACACGGTGATATTCTGCCTTCAAAACTGTGTAACAATTGTTGTGAATCTTGAGCTTCAGCTCTGGCCTCTTTGGTTATAATGTCTACGATGTTATCCTGCGGTTTTGGTTTTGGTTTCATCCAAGGCTTTGGGGTTTTGTTTGTTTTTCTTTGTTTAAGACTTTAAAGAAAGACCTGTTTTCAGAAGCACCCACACCTGGACGTAGAAAGCAGTTGCTCCTGCGATACTGGTCTTTCTTGGAGAATAATCCCCACCGGGGACAATGCGGTGTCCTCTAGGGAGACTTCTGCTCACGGGCAGGTCACAGTGGCTTCTGCACAATGCCAGCCTCCCCCCTGGCTTTCCCGCCGCCGGGCAGTCGTGAGCAGGCCTCCCTCAGCTGGTGGAGAGCCTCCTGCTTTGTCGGGGACTCCAGTGGAGGCCAGCCATCCCTTGGAAAAGTACCAGTCCAGGGCCCCTGTCTCGGCAGGAGCCTAGACTAATGAAGACCTCAACCCAGGCTGCGATTCACAACTCACCTTGGGGTGCCTTCCCCACAGCTTAGCTTCAGACTCACTCTGGCTGGGGAGAAAGAGTCCTTTGGTTTCCTCAAGGACAAGGGGTGGGGGGGGGCGGTGTGCAGAGAAGTGACCTGTCCTGACTCCCTTCCCTTCGGCTTGTTTCTGTCTTGAGCACACATCTCCTGAAAGACCATAACATGCTGTCTTCCACACCATCCACCCCTTGTCACTGTCCTGCTTGCCCCTAGCCCTCTGAGTAGCTGGCATTTGTTGTGGCATAAATGTTCTTAGCACGGAAGTCAGGCAAACGCACAGCACCTAGGTCTGCATGGCACTAATCACTTTCAATCCAAAGCCAGCCCTGGCACAGGGCTCTCCTGAAGTTGCTCTAAACTGCGGCCAGAGCCGCCACACCGAGTTAGCACCAGGAGCGCCGCCGGGGGCGAGTCTAACTTCAGACGGACCTCATGCGAAGAACTGACTCCTTAGAAAAGGCCCTGCGGCTGGGAAGAGGAGAGGACGACAGCGGATGAGATGGTTGGATGGCATCACCGATGCGATGGACGTGAGTCTGAGCAAACTCCGGGAGTTGGTGATGGACAGGGAGGCCTGGTGTGCTGCAGTCCACGGGGTCGCAAAGATTCAGACACGACTGAGAGACTGAACTGAACTGAACTGGAGAACAAGCAGAACTCTGCCTCTGGATTCACAGGAGAACCGTGCAACTGAACCCCGCACGTTGACGCCCTGGACAGCCCCACAGACCCTGAGCAGTGCCCTCCTGCTCCAGGCTCTCTGCCCAGTTTTTAAATGCCAGAGGTACTGGTGTTTAAGGGGACTGGAGGCGCAGGCTTCCTGGATGGTGCTAGTGGTAGAGAACCCACCTGCCAACACAGGAGACGTAAGAGTCAAGGTTTCGATCCCTAGGTCAAGAAGATCTCCTGGAGGAGGGCATGGCAACCCACTCCAGTATCCTTGCCTGGAGAATTTCATGGACAGAGGAGCCTGGCGGCTAGTCCATGGTGTCACAAAAAGTTGGACACATCTGAAGTGACTTGGCATGCACACACAAGATGCATGTGGTCAAGTACCCAGCCTAAAAGTGACAGCCCCTCTCACCTCACGCATCCCAAACCTTTGCAGTGATGGCAAGCAAGTGAAACTGGCTTTTCTCTGGTTCTATGGCATGAGGCAGCCAAAACAAAAACGGGCTTGCTCTTTTGATAAAACAAAGATTTTTTTCCTTGCCACTGAGAAGAGTCTATCTTCTATCTACAGCTAGATCATTAATTTTATCAAGAAAATGTGTTAATATCTAGTAAGGAATCCTATATAAAATAAAACCATAGGTAGCCATTTTTAAAAAATTTGGAATAAAAGGCTCTGTTGCCACAAACTAGGTATGATTTCAGTAAACAAATGAGAGTCCTGTCTGGTATCTATTGGAAAGAGACTAGTGATCTTTTAGAATCCAAGTCATTGTTTTGGTCAGATGATTCCCAGCTTTTAACTAGCATAAAGTTATTTGTCTACATGATATGTTAATTTACTATTACTCTAGAAATAGATTTTTAAAATATTTCTTGAATAAATGCCATAATGCAGAATTAATGACATGCTTTATGTGTTTGTTTAGATAGAGAGATAGATAGAGATATTTATTTTAAGTGTTGACTCTGCTGGGCCTGCCTGCGGCCCCTGGACTCCTGATGGAAGTTCACAGGCTCTGCAGTCCGAGGGCTCTGTAGTTGTGGCCCTTCAGGATTTCTCAAGTTGCCGTGAGTGGGCTTACTTGCCCCACTGCGTGGGGGGTCTTACTTCCCTGACCAGGGATCGAATCTGAGACCCCTGCCTTGGAAGGTGGATTCTTAACCACTGGACCACAAGGGGAGTCCCTAGAAATAGTTTTATTATGCTTGTTTATTTCAGAAGTTCAGTTCAGTTCAGCCGCTCGGTCATGTCCGACTCCTTGCGACCCCATGGACTGCAGCATGCCAGGCTTCCCTGTCCATCACCAACTCCCCGAGTTTACTCAAACTCATGTCTGTTGAGTCGGTGATGCCATCCAACCATCTCATCCCCTGTCGTCCCCTTCTCCTCCTGCCTTCAGTCTTTCCCAGCATCAGGGTTTTTCCAAATGAGTCAGTTCCTCACATCAGGTGGCCAAAGTATTGGAGTTTCAGCTTCAGCATGAGTCCTTCCAATGAATATTCACAAGTTACACCAAGAAAAAAACAACATTATTTAATAGTAAAGGTTCTGTGAAACTTTCCTGAAATGTTTTCACATCTGCAGGAAGTATTTCGCTGTAGACATCTAAAGATTTTTCAAATATAAAATCACCGCTATTGTTTTGCTGTGGAGCTTCCGTGGCTCTGGATGCCCTTTCCTCGGGCACCGGGTGTGTGCTCAGCTATGTGGAGTCCAACTCTTTGTGACCCATGGACTGTGACCCACCAGGCTCCTCTGTCCGTGGGATTCCCCAGGCCAGAATACTGGAGTGCGAGGCCATGCCCTCCTCCAGGGGATCTTCCTGCGTCTCCTGCATTGGCAGGCGGATGCTTTACCACTGAGCCACCCAGGAAGCCCCTCTGGACCCTGCAGCAGGCGCCAGCTCCCGGAGGAAATCGTGCGGCCCCCAGGCGGTGCCCTCACCCTCCTGCCCTGTGGCAGGTCCCAGACTGGCTGCCAGCTGGCCGGAGCACACACAGCTGGCCCTGCAGGACACTGTCCGCCAGGCTCTGTAACAGCCTGCACAAGCCAAAATCATGCTGAGAAATGCTACATTTGCAGTATCACCTGGAAGACACACGAGACATCCCTTCCTCTTGATTTTCTAGCAATCCCTGTCTCCAGCAATCGGGACAAACGTTTGAGCTCGGTACCTGGAGCTCTGGAGCTCCCAGGAACTATCCTCCCCAAACCACCCGCTGGTTTATATTAAGGGACATCATGGACAGGAAATGTGCTGAAACTCCCGCTGTGTTTACTCTGAAGATGCTGCGAATCCTACTGCACTCGCTAATTACACGGAGCACCCTCTCCGGGAGATCCCACAAGAAACTTTCTTTTGAGTCCCAGAGTCAGGAATGAATGTGCTCCCTCCAAGCAACTAATTAAAATTAATTTGCTTTGATTTTATGGGGACTTTGAAGCATGTACCAGTTTTCGTCTTTGAATCGACTCCTAGAAAGCTGAGAGTCAAATCTGACATTGATCTTTAGCAAATCACCTTCTACAATCTATGGTTTTTAATATTTTTACTTATAAGTTTTATGTAATAATTTTACCTTCTAGCTTCTTCCTATCCCTTCTGCTCCCATTTTCCTTTCTCCAGCTTTCCTCTTCTACTTAATTGATTTTTGCCTCATTTTTTATCTACTTATGTAAGATACCTTAAAACCTTTGAAACAGGAAATGGATAAATTAATACAGATTGGAATATCTGGTACTTTATTTCTCATAGGCAAAATTAAACTGCTCCCTTTTCCTTAACTGATACAGGAAACAGAATGGAATTATTCAATTTTATAGACTTGGGACAATTCCACAGAACATTGTTTTGAACAGATCACTAGTTAATACTCAGAGCATCATTTCATGAAAGGTTGGAAGTGGAGCCCAAGGCCAGGGCCACTGGCAACAGAAAGAGGAAGGCGGTGATTTAGGAAGGCAGGCCTGAAGGAGGACTCAGGGCCACAGACCCAGGGGACGATTCCCATCTGTAGTGGGTTGAATGGTAACCCTGAAACACATGTCCAAGCAGAACTTCAGAACGTGATCTTGTTTGGATTAGGAGTCTCTTAAAATATAATCAAGGTAAAGATCCAGAGATGAGATCACCCTAAATTAAGGCTGTAAATCTGGTGGTGGGCATCCCTATAAGAGACAGAAAATGGGCAGAGACACTCAGAGAGAGAGGCCGTGTGAAGACGGAGGCAGAAGCCCGAGGGCGGCCCCAGGCCAAGGAGGGCCAGGCGTGGCCAGCAGCCACTGGAAGCCAGCAAGGCGGCTGGGGCCGCTTCCCCCAGAACCTCCATGAGGAATCAGACCCGCAGGGACCGGATTTCACTCCTGCTGTTTTGAGCCACTTAGTTTGTGGTCATTTGACCCAGCAGCCCTGGGAAACTGATCACCATCTCCAGATTCAAATTCACATCAATCCATGTTTCAGGTTTCAGAACCTTTCTCTATGAATTTAACTCTTGGTTAAAGTGTCTTTTTGAAAGCAAAACTTCTTCACTTCAAAAAAAGAAAAAACTTCAAACACAAATCAGTGATTATTCCACATATCCAGTTGAAGATGTTTTCACTGTAGTTTAAGCGTTTTAACTTTCCAGAAGTTTGTACACTTAAAGGCTATTCGCCATTACATTTTTATCTGATGTATTTTAATAAATAATGCTATGATATGCAATAGAATGAAAAATATGGCTCCTATGTGCATGATTTCTATTATTCAGATTATATCAATCAAACATTGAGCTCCTTGAAATATAGTTATCAACCTTATATCATAGAAAGTAGATCTTTTGTGACAAACATTTTTAAAATATGCAAGCAAAGATCGTAGTAAACAGTCACATAACCACCAGGAGGCAGGGAGAAAGGGAAAGCGGGAAAATATTTAGATAAAAAACTCAGGACAAATAATAATACAAGACAATCTAAATGGATATTAGACGATGAAAGAGGAAATTGACATCATTATTCAGGACAAATATTTTTTCTCTATTGGACAAACAGAAACTATTTCATAAAAGTAATGAAGAAATGTAAGAGGAGCTACGAGACAACGTATCTTTTATAAAATAAATTGCGTTCTTTTCACTCGGTTCATATTCAGCACGTTGAAGTCAAGATTCAGGTATTTAGAAGTTGGTTCGCAGTACCGCATCTCACCAGAGGGTGGCAGGAGAGGGCCGAAACGCCGGCCCCCCGGCCGGTCCGCGCGGCTCCCGGCGCTCAGCCCCGCGGTGCTCAGCCGTCGGCGGCGCTCCCGCAGGGCGTCCCCGGGGGCTCCGCGGCGGGACCGGCCGGGGCGCGGGCTCCATCCCCGGGCGGGGACCCAGACGGCTGAGCCGACGCGGCTTCCGTTCAGACAGCAGCGAGGCCGCCCCGCCGGCGGACCGGCTGTTTCGACGACGACCCCGAGCCGCCGGCGCCCCACCCCCGCGAGCTCCCCGGGAAGCGGCTGCGCGGCGCCCGCTCGGCCGTCTCAGGGAGGCCACTGACGACGGAAGCTGGTCCGTAGGGACGGGAAGGCCGGAGCGAAGGGACTGCCCGGGGCCGCCGGCCGGGGAGCGGGGCGCCCTCTGCCCGCGAGGCGTCCGCGAGCCCTCCCGCCTCGCCCACCGGCGTCTGCAGGGCTCGGGGGGCTCGGGGGGCCTCGGGGGACTGGGGGGCATTCGAGGGGACTCTGGGGGACTCGGGGGACTTGGGGGGACTCGGAAGGACTCGGGAGGACTGGGGGGCACTCGGGAGGAACTCGGGGGGACCCTGGGGGACTCGGGGGACTGGGGGGCACTCGGGAGGAACTCGGGGG